>JAWNNP010003091.1:0-23120 GCA_035044805.1 Leucophenga maculata
AAAAGATTCCGTTTTGCTACTGACATTGTGCCTAAAACGTGCCATAGTTTGAAGGTTAGGAGGTAATAGCAGTTCATATTACACATTTTGGACGCACAATGATTCACACTTCCGGCTAGTAAAAGAGTTAGACTGAATCCATGTGAATATGGTAAGTTCTACTCCACGAACGACAGGTGTACGCTAATGCGGTCTCGTTGTTAATACACTTAATTACCACTACGTTTTAGGAGCTACACATTTATAGACCGGTCACAAACATTGACTTTTTATGTAATACATACCTTGAGGTTAATAAAAAGCCAAACTTTTAATAAATACAGTAAAGATTGTAAATTTCCCAGGTACTCGAAATCAATACGCACAACAAAGAAAGAATTTTGTAAAGCTCTTTGCAAAATCATATTGTGTGTTTGTCAGTTCACAGCTGATGATCAGCTGATCGTAGAGCTTTTAAAAAGCTGCGATAAATCTAATCTAAGCATCTATTATCGACTTGTGAAAAAAAAATCAACGCTTTTTCAAATTAGAAAATTTGAATTAAATGCCGCTAGCGTGACCAAATCGCCCACTGTGCGGTGTGTCGAATCTCGTTGGTCGAAGGTACAAGAGCTTATTGGTTTTGTGCAAATGTATGTAACAGGTAGAAATAATGGTCGGAGACCCCCAAAGTTACCCCCATTATGGTCAGGAGTAATAGATGAGTCGATATAGCCATGACCGCCTGTCCGTCCGTAGGAACGAAAGGATCTCGGAAACGGACTTCGTGTTTTTTGCGTTCGACTAGGACTTCTTCGGAATTTTACATGTTTATTTTACTTTTCCTCCCTCCCTTACTTTTTTTTTTTAAATAAATTGGTGATAGAAAATAGTTATTGGAGTAAAGGGGTTGAGTTAGAACTAGTTCAGTTAACGCAACGCTTTAGTCAACAAATTAATGTATGAAACAATTAATTAATCGTACGAAATAAAAACCCAAATGTAACTATCTAAGTACCACAAAAACTTCACTGATTATAAACTAATTTAAGTGTTAACAAATGGTTTGTACGATTTTCCATTAGCAACAGAGAATCGTACGCTTCAGATAATTGCAACTATTCGTATTTAAGCCAATATGTATATATTTGCTGCGATAAAAGGTTGCATAATAAACGAAACAAAATTTTCTGACATTGCGATCACCAGCGATTGAAGTCAATACATCGTCTGTTGGTGACACTGCGTTTAGCAGTTATTGAAGTCAATACCTTCGGTTGTTGCTGACACTGCTTTTAGCATCGGGTGTTGCTGACACTGCGTTTAGCAGAGACTGAAGTCGATAAAATCGGTTGTTACTCAATATCCGCTGCACTTGGGCATCGCACAAAAAGTGCTTACTTCAGCGTAAATCGTCTTACCAACAATAGCGGTGGCAGCAGTAACTGCAGCGGTAGTACTATCAGCATTATTTAGTTAAAAGAATAGTAATATATGTTATTTATAGAAAGAAATTTTGTTTATATACTCTGTATCATCCTAAGCCTGTTGGCGAGCACATGTTACTTGCTACTTACGCTGACGATACAATGATTATGGCGAACTCGAGATGCCCCATTGCCGCTTCAGACTATATTCAAGAGTATTTGGACAGCTTCATCCGATAGGCCAATCGTTGGAATATTAAAATCAACAGCTCAAAGGCTGCGCATTGCACTTTTTCTCTGAAAAGGGGAAAATGTTCTCCAGTAAACATAAACAATGTGACTCTTCCTCAGGTCAATTCTGTTAAGTACCTAGGTATGATGCTGGATAACCGATTGACATGGAGAAATCACATATCTACGGTACTTGGAACATGTCGCGCTAAACTTAAAAAATTTAATTGGTTGCTGCGTCCAAACAGTAAGCTGCGTTTGAGCAATAAACTGTACATCTACAAAATGGTTGTTTTGCCATCCTGGAGTTATGGAATTCAACTTTGGGGAACTGCATCAAAAACTAATATTGAACGCGTTCAAAAACTGCAGAACAAAACTCTACGCTTAATCACCGGTGCTCCGTGGTTTGTACGTAATACTGTCATTAGTAACGACTTAAATACGCCCTCAGTATTTGATGAAATCAATCGACATAGCTACAGGTACAACGATCGTCTGCGTGATCATGTCAACCAGTTAGCCTCAGCACTCGCTATCAACACAAGCAGAAGGCGCCTTAAAAGGCTCCACCCGGATGACCTGCCAACACGGCACTAAATTCGAGTATTAATATTAATTTTATTCTAACTCATTTTAACATATTAATGAAATAATTCTGTCAATCGTATAACTTGAAGAATATGTTTAAAGTTCCTTCAGTGGAATGCTTAACATAAACAGATATTATCCAAAAAAAAAAAAAAACTGTATCATATTCTATTCAATAAAATTAGTATGACATGATTCCTTGAAGTATTCATTTCTCCGATATCCCAACTTGAAAGAAGGACCGATTGCGGCGCAATTCTGTTACCAGTACAAGCACTGGTAACATACATTACAGAAATATATTAATTTAATTTCTACATGATTTAAAAATACATTATATGGAATTCGAATTAAAAAAGAACAAAGTCGTCATTTAAACCTGGAAATATTTATCGACCAGTGGTCGTTGAGATTGAAGAAGTTTTTGTAACGAAAGCCTGGGCATCCGGCAAGCATACCTCGGCCTGCGCCTCGTATTGGGCTCACCACATCCATAGCAAAATATACGATAATCTTCACAATTACATCATTTAGTATTCTTGGCAGTCGCTCGGATAGCATATATTTCTGAATCAGCTTCTTCATGAACAACTTCGAAAACGTGTCGTTTTGGCGCATTTAAACGCGAATTAGTTGATGATGGGTAGTTGGGAAAAAAATGTTTATGTCGCTGGAATTCTTTACGTTTAGTAGACAAGTTGGTAATATTGATATTCAAATCTGTTTTAAAATTGTGCATTGCCATTTCTATCAATTCAGTGTCAGACATAGGTGGACTGCGGTTGCGATAAGTTAAATTCACGCTGTGTTTTCTTTTTGCAAAATATTTTGCTATTTTTAACTTAAAGAAGTTACTACAATAAAAATCGCATTATTTTACTTGTGCGTTTGCCTAAAAATTAATTCTTGCATATAACAACAACAAGAATAAAAATACCGTCGCGTCACATGTGAAGACGTTGTTGTTGATACCGCTATTACCGGACAGAGTCCAAAAACAAGAAAGCGAGCGAATTCGACATTGCCAATGTTGAATAGAAAAATAGCGGCACTTGGCAATCAACCAATAACGTCAAAAAAAAAAAAGCAACGATTACTACGCAGCTAAGTGAAGATGAGGACAACAACAACACCAATTCGACTACAAGGGTTGATATTAAAGATGCTGCTAAACGACCACCTATATTTTTATTTGAAGTATGTGATATTAACAGCATGTTAAAATATATTTCAGCCAAGATAAGTGTTTGTTCACCGGCCGGCGGGGGTCAGTCAACCAAAGGCTCCAGCTTCGGCGACGTTGTCACTTAAGCTGACTAGCGACCTAGTCGCTAGCGGTGCTGAGTTCACGGCCTGTAAGAGAAAATAATCTGCACAGCATTGGTGCATATAAGATGCTTTATGTACACACCAAATTATAGTCCTGCAAGTGATCCAGTAAGTCCGCTCAACAAATAATCCTTTAAAAGCCACGAATTATTCCATACACTAAATAAAGCGCAGCTCGCCGTGTCAAATCAAAACACTCGCCTTTTTTCTTGGTTTTAATATAAATTCAATTAAGTTTATTTTTAAGTAAAGTGCACACTAAACAATATGGTTCATTAAATGGTGCCGCGTAACACCACGCACCAATTATATTTATATTTATTAATTACTAATAATAAATATATCAAAACTTAAAGTTTATAAATGCGTCCAACAACACAAATGTTGGAGCATAAACAACACAAACGGAGTCGAGATTGAAACTAAACTTTCTAATGCAAGCGATTAAAAAGAAGCAAAATAAACAAAATATATGCAAAAGGTGGTGGGTTATTACAATAACAAATATTAATAGAGAGAAGATAATTAACGGTTTCTTCTCTCTCGCTTGCTCTTTTTCTATTCTATTTGCTATTGTACAACTTCAGAAAAATAACTAAAACTTAACCCATTATTGACATTCGCGGCATAAACATTCCGCCCACCTTGCAGCTACGCAGCAAAACACTTAACAAAATAATTAAGCTACGGTTAAAGATGATCAGCTCTCCTGGACCAACTGCTGCTTGACGCCCAAATGAACAACGCTGGTACTGCGCCGATTTTTGTCTAGGACTAGCTGGATCCTTGCGTAGACTTCATCATCGATTCTCGATCCGATTCTACCAGCCTCGTAAAAGCTGGGATCGACCAACTGCAGGTACCGGAGATGCGTCAAACGCTCGAGTTCGACCAACCTCGACGGTACTCTGCGTGCCAGCTGTGGCACCACGTTCTTGACCACACACCTTTGTGTGGATTTTGCTGCTGTCGGGCAATTTTAAGCTCACTTTGCCCCGACGACACCACTGGCAAGACTGCAAACCTTGTTTGCAGTAGACAGCTGCTCCACTGACCATTAAAGTGGGACTAGCTATGGGAGCGATATCCGTATACGCCTGATACGGATGCACACGCCGAGAACCTAGCGCACCTTGGTTGGAGTCCCGTAAGGCTCTGCACTCTGCGTCGAGTGGCGTCTCCCTCCGCCTCGACGTGCGGCACACCAAGACGTGCGAATCCGTTCACGAGCATCGAACGGATGAACACGTCGAGGACCAAGCGTACCTTGGTTGGAGTCCTGTAAGGCTCGACTCTCACTCCGCGTTGAGTAGCGTCTCCCTCCATCTCGACGTGTGGCGCGCAGTACGTGCGACTTCATCAAGCTGCTCCGCGACACACTTCTTGCAGATGAGCCTTTTTCTCCGGTGCCAAACCTAACCAATGTACACGAGACGATCTGTGTGCATTTTTAACCTAGGCTGCACATGACCCAATTCTAAAAAGGCATGAGTAGTTTTTCTATTAACTGCCTCATCAAAACCTGTAACAAAATTGTCCACATCCTGCACATGAGTAATACTACAATAGGCCTGAGAAGTTTCTCCACAAACTATCTCATCAAAACCTAGAGTAAACCTCTCAACTTGCTTTTCTTTCTCAAGTCGATCAACAAAAACTTTTCTGTGTGCATCGACTTTTGGAACCCTGTGTTTGGAACACTTGTTTTTCCACTGTAGCAGAACCCTGAAACTCGTTCTCACTATTCAACTTATTTTGCCTATTGTTCCAAATTGGCACATTGGCTTTGTGTTTTTCAAGATCGACGTGTTCCAATCGAAGTCGTCTATCCTCAACACCTGTACTGCATTTCTCAATTTTGGGCACTTTTTCCTCCATTCTGACTAAACTATTTTTCAAACTGCTTAAAGGTGCTGGGTCTGCGATACACTTTTGCGACCCATGTTCCTTCCTATCCTTAGCGATGTCGATATCTACACAGGCCTGTACAGTCTTTTCCCATACTATCGCATCAAAACCTATATTTAGACTATCAACACCTGTACTATGTCTCTCAGCTCTAGACACTTGGCTTTCCAAACTGACCGTACACTTTTGCGACACACGCTTAATTTCAACATTAGCAATCTTGATATCCACATCTAAACAGGCCTGCGTAGTTTTTCCACCAACTATCGCATCAAAACCTTTAGACTATCAACATCACTCCGCTCAGAAAAAGGGAGACACGGCTGACTTCTGGTCATGGATAGTTGCTGCGTAACAGCAATTGGCTCCGAAACATTTGTTGTTACCAAATCGGATGACTTTTCCGAATCCTTGTGCAACAATATGTTGTGCTCTCCTTTACAAAATACACAATTATTCCTTTGAGTACAATCTTTACCTAAGTGCGAACTAGAGAAACATTTCAAACAGAGACCTAATTTATTTATTAATAAAATTCGTTCATCGACATCCATAATCGAAAATTTAGGACATTTTCTCAAAAAAACACTTGGCTCAATGATAGTATTTATCGAAGCATGACTATTAAAATTTTGGGAAATCTTGCTAATTTTGGTACAACACCGTATAAAGGTTCGAAAACATAAGTTGTACCTACTCATCACTTCTTTGAATTTACGGTCCCCATCCATATTGCTGGGAACCGTACCCATGCAGACAATAAATGCATCTCTAACTGCCTTCCATCGTTTCTTCAGTTCATTTTCTTGAACCTCAAAAGAAAACGAAGAATGCGCATGACTCTCAATTCGGTCAATTTCCGAATCAAAGGCTAAAAAATGCTCTAAGCAACTACTAAAAACATTTTCAGCTGCCATTATTACACATTACAAAATTCTTCGTGCACGGGAAACTATTATACATTGGTTCGTAAAACAAATGTGTGCACGAAAATATCGCACTTAATTTGCAACCAATCAAAAATATCAAACTTTCAACATAAAATTGCTTAAATCAACGCACTTTTTTTACATCTGCCTACTGTTGTTGTTGCTTCTTCTAATTCCCTGCAAAAGCATTCAAACACAACCGTGTTGCTAAAAATTATGCGAACACCAGCAGTAACCAAAAATTTATTTAATTAATTTTATTAACTTATTTTGGTTTTTCAATCAAACGAAATAAAACTAAATAAACGAATGTTTCAATGAATCGAGCAAAAATTAAAGAACATATAGAAACTTTAATTTATTTTTTCTTCAAAGAACAAAAAATACTTAAAGTTTGAATTATTAAATTTGCACAATAAATTTCGGTCGCACCGTAAGCAATCAAACTTAATTTTAATTTGATTAGCGTTATTAGCAACAACAACTTCAAGACATAGTGCGTTGAGCTGTCAATGCTGCAGCTGAGTTCTAACGAAAGGAACGGGAACCAAGCAAATTGCAGAAAAACAATAACAAACACAGTTGTTGATTGCAAGCAACTGAGTGATACAAGCACAAACAATTAAAAAAAGCGCAAGCATGGGAAAATGCGCGTCTATTAACTTAAAACCGCGCGCACTAAGTACATATATAGATTTCCCAAATTTCCAAATATATAACCGAAAAAAGGCGCACTTTAAAATTTGGAAATAATCTCAAATTTGACTTGAAAATTTAACTATATGTGAACAATTAATGATATGTGGACTGCAATTTATGGGTCTTTGATTAAACTATTTTAAGTTTTTTTCTCTCAAAGAAATAAAAAAAAAAACTAATTGTCTCCAAAAAATATTATAACAAATTAGTAATTTTTATGTCACACAAGACTCACTTGACCACTTGCAGACCATCCGGCTCGAAGGACCAAAATGTTTGTTTACCGGCCGGCGGGGGCCAGTCAACCAAAGGCTCCAGCTTCGGCGACGTTGTCACTTAAGCTGACTAGCGACCTAGTCGCTACCGGTGCTGAGTTCACTGCCTGTAAGAGAAAATAATCTGCACAGCATTGATGCATATAAGATGCTTTATGTACACACTAACTTATAGTCCTGCAAGTGATCCAGTAAGTCCGCTCAACAAATAATCCTTTAAAAGCCACGGATTATTCCATACACTAAATACACTAATACACTAATATTCGTTTGCTCAAGTGCACATTGTGTGGAAAGTTGTTGACTGCCATACACCTGGGAATGGCCAACAATGATTCTTGTGTCAAACGGTCCAAGCAACTCACACGTCCGTTAGGACACGTATCTCCTGGGTAGCCTCTGAACATCTCCTTTAAAAAGGGGTTGGTGCGCTGGGCTTGGGACCCGCCACTTTAAAAATAACCCTCCAATGAAAACTAAAGGAAAGCCTCCGAAGGAATTGAATGTTGACGACCCCCGCAAACGCTATAAGGATAATGATTTAAGGATATGCACCTGGAATGTCCGCACCCTTAATTGGGATGGTGCAAGTATCCAGCTGGCTGATGTCCTCGAAAAATGCAAGGCTGACATCACCGCAATCCAAGAAATCCGATGGATAGGGCAGGGTTGCTCTAAAAAAGCATCCTGTGACATCTACTACAGCTGCCATGCGAGTAAGCGCGAATTTGGATGTGGTTTCGTGGTGAGTAGGAAACTACGTGGCCTCGTCTCTAGGTTCACACCTGTTGACGAGCGTCTAGCCGCGATACGCATCAAGGCTAAATATTTTTATATTAGCCTGATTTGTGCGCACGCCCCGACGGAAGAGAAAGACGACGATGCTAAAGATGAATTCTATGAGCGCTTGGAACGCCTGTACGAGCGCTGTCCCAAACACGATGTCAAAATCGTGCTTGGCGATTTCAACGCCAAGATTGGGAAGGAAGGAATCTTTGGCCCAACCGTCGGAAAATTTAGCCTTCACGACACTACCTCCAATAATGGAGAGAGGCTAATCGATTTCGCCGCAGGTCGGAACATGGTAGTTAGTAGTACCAGATTTCAACATCTTAACATCCACAAGGCTACATGGCTGAGTCCTGATCAAAAAACATGCAACCAAATTGATCATGTTCTGATTGACGGAAGGCACGCATCGAGCGTGTTGGACGTGCGAACGTTACGTGGTCCCAACATTGACTCGGACCACTATCTTGTCGCAGCCAAGGTACGCACTAGGCTCAGCGTAGTGCATGCCGCACGTTCCAACATGCAACGAAGGCTAGACGTCGGCAAGCTGCAATCAGAGCAGACCGCCACAGCCTTCTCAAACACACTCTCCCGAATGCTCCGGGAAACCTCTCCGATTTCTCGAGATATATGTGAGCAGTGGACACATATTACCCGCTCCATAGATAGGGCTGCCAAGGATGTCATTGGTTATATAAAATCTGTGAAGAATTCTTGGTACGACGAGGAGTGTCGCAATGCTACTGCAGAGAAGAACGCTTCCTATCAGCGAACTCTGCAGTCGGGAGCAACGCGAGCTGTTAGAGAGCGATATCGAGAGAAACGGAGAGAGGAGAAACGCCTTTTCAGACGCAAGAAAAAGGAGCAAGAAAGGCGGGAGTTTGAGGATGTTGAGATGTTCCGTAACAGAAATGAAGCTCGAAAATTCTACCAAAAGGTCAAGCGTCTGACTGAAGGTTTTAAGCCCGGAGTAACTTTCTGTAAGGATGAGAATGGAAGTCTGGTAACGGATGAACAGGAATCACTGAGATTATGGAGGAGTCATTTCTCCAGCCTACTCGGCGATGAAGCGCACAATACCGCCGAAAGAGAAATGACACCGGAACCACCAGTTAATGATGGCACTATTGTAGACTATTACGAGGTCGATTCAGTTATTAAAAAGCTGAAAAATAACAAAGCGGCAGGCTCTGATGGGCTGCCAGCTGAGTTATTTAAGACCGGCGGCGAAGAGTTGGTTAGGAGTATGCACCAGCTTTTATGCAAGATATGGTCCGATGAACGCATACCCAATGACTGGAATCTCAGTGTTCTCTGTCCTATCTTTAAGAAAGGAGACCCCGCTGTTTGCGCCAACTACCGCGGAATAAGTCTCCTTTCCATTGGATATAAGACTTTGTCGGGCGTATTGTGTAATAGGCTGAAGCCATATACCGAGTCACTGATAGGACGATATCAGTGTGGCTTCAGACCAAAAAGGTCGACCAGTGACCAAATATTCACATTACGCCAAATCTTGGAAAAGACCCGTGAGTTCAACAAAGACACTCACCACCTATTTGTCGATTACAAAGCCGCTTTCGACACGCCGATAAGAGCGAAGTTCTTCGACGCCCTGTCTGCACTAGGTATCCCGGCAAAGATTGTCCGTCTTTGCATGGCGACGCTATCTAACACACAAAGCGTTGTCAGGGTGGGGAAAAACCTCTCCGACCCCTTTGATACCAAGAGAGGTTTCAGGCAGGGCGATGCTCTATCGTGCGATTTTTTCAATCTCCTGATGGAATACATCCTACGCCAATGCCCGTACATACAGAGTATGTCGGGCTCGATCTTCCAAAAGGAAGTGATGCTGCTCGCTTACGCCGATGACATCGATATCATCGGTACGCAGGAACGGCGAGTCAGCAAGGCGTTCTCGGAGATTGAAAAACAGTCTCGGCTCATGGGTCTAGCGGTGAACGAGGACAAGACGAAGTACTTGGTGTCTTCTCGCACTCCGTCAAGGCGTCTTGGACGGTCAGTGACGATGGAGAATTTCAACTTCGGTGTTGTAGAAAACTTCGTCTATCTCGGAACAGAGATCACCAGCAACAACAACGTCAGCCTGGAGATCAGGCGAAGAATCACGCTTGCAAACAGATGTTTTTTTGGGCTGAGCAAGCAAATGAGAAGTAAAGCCCTCTCTCGACGGACGAAAATAAAGATATAAAGGACGCTGATACTCCCGGTCCTACTGTATGGCGCAGAGGCATGGACCGTGATTGAGTCGGATGAGACAGCGTTGGAAGTCTTCGAGAGGAAGATTCTTCGCAGGATCTTTGGTCCTATTAGAGTCGGCGACGAGTTTAGGTCCCGTATGAACCGCGAGCTGTACAAACTATTCAATGAGGTTGACATAGTCCAGCGCATAAAATTCCAGCGGCTGCACTGGGCTGGGCACCTCATTCGCATGGACGAAGGAGCTCCAGCACGCATGGTTTACATGGGGGGCCCAAACTTGATTGGTGGACCCCGAAATAGAGGACGACCGGGCACTCGATGGAATGACCAGGTATGGAGAGATCTCTCCGTACTTGGCATTCAGAACGACTGGCGCCAGCGCGCACAGGATTATGGAGGCTGGCGCGCTTTGCTGGACGCGGCCATGACCGGTAGACGGTTGACGGCCATTTAAGTAAGTAAGTAAGTAAATAAAGCCCAGCTCGCCGTGTCAAATCAAAACACTCGCCTTTTTTCTTGGTTTTAATATAAATTCAATTAAGTTTATTTTTAAGTAAAGTGCTCACTAAACAATATGGTTCATTAAATGGTATTAATTACTAATAATAAATATATCAAAACTTAAAGTTTATAAATACGTCCAACAACACAAATGTTGGAACATAAACAACACAAACAAAATACTAGCTCTGCCCACTTCGGCAGAGACCTAGCACGATCGAATTAACAGCGCGGAGTCGAGATTGCAACTGAACTTTCTAATGCAAGCGATTAAAAAGAAGAAAAATAAACAAAATATATGCAAAAGGTGGTGGGTTATTACAATAACAAATATTAATAGAGAGAAGATAATTAACGGTTTCTTCTCTCTCGCTTGCTCTTTTTCTATTCTATTTGCTATTGTACAACTTCAGAAAAATAACTAAAACTTATCCCATTATTGACATTCGCGGCATAAACAATAAGTAAACAAGAAGTCACAAAAGGATGGACATGTCCGAGTTATGGTAAAGACAGTTGACAATTATAGGAATCTTGTTAAAATCCTACGTTATGACAAAGTTAAATTTCATACAATTCAAAAGAAGAGAGGTCATTTAGAGTAGTAATAAAAAATATGCGTTCATCCACCGTATTACAAAGGAGCCACAGAATATGTTCGGACCACAAAAACTCAGAAATCTACGCAGTATCTTACATTGGCAATGCAGTTGTTAATATAGAACAATGCTAATGGGCTTTCCAATCATATTAATAAAATAATATTATTTTTCCGTGCTAACAATATTTACATAATGCTAATATCTGAAAATCTTACATAAATATTCGTGGCTTTGAAGTTGTAAATGGAAATCATCCGGACGGTATAGCTCATGGAGGCGCCGCAGTAATAGTGAACACTGAACTTAAATATAAAGCGCTGGATTGTGCAGTGGACAGCACCACAAATGTTTATTTTCCTCCAAGATATTCTCTGAAATCGTCTGAATACGATAGATTCTTCAAAACTCTTGGTTCATCTTTCATTGATGGTGGTGAGTATAACGCTAAACATTACTGGTGAGGTTCTAGATTAATAAATCCAAGGGTCAGAGAGCTGTATAAGTGTTTGAATTACAACAGATTTAGTACCTTATCTACAGGAAAACCTACTGGATTTTGTCGTGTATATAGTATTAAGCCAAGAACACTTACACATAGAAGAAAGTTATGATCTCACCTCCGACCACTCTCCTTTTATTGTCACATATGCACATATCCATTAGTGCGTTGATTGTCATGCGACATAGACGAGTTTTAAAATCGCTGCGTGCTTTTAATTGTTTTTAAAAAAATCAAGTGCATAAATTTTGTTAAAAAAAGAGACAGAGACTCATTACAAATTTGTCCACATATATATTTTGTGCAACAATTACAAAAACAAGTGAATTAAATCAAAATATATGATGAGCATATTTCTCGATTGTTTCCTCGTGCAATAACAAAAAAATTCTTCAAACTCCAACTTCTCTGCTCTAACAACTGAGCAGACAGAAATTTCCTGCTCTCTCGCTCACCTTAACCCTGTACCCTGGAGCGTTGAATGTACTACGCCGACTACTTTACTCACGTTACTTCCACCAACAGTAGCATTATCAACTACAATAACAACGCAAAGTGGCTACGCTACGTCTACAAAACGAACAACAACACAAATTTAAAAAAAAAGGGATTTGTATTCGCCTAATAAACAATTTCAAAACAGCAACAAAAAACTAAAAAATAAAACGCAAACAAAATTACAAGAGTACTGGCTTAACAGACCAAATACAACAAATAGGTTCGAACTGTTAGCAGACTGTGACGACAAAACAAACGAACAAATTAACAGTGTTACTAACTCGGTGCAGGCTCCACATAAAATTAATTAATCCCCTCGAATATATGTACAGGATGTTGGTCAAATTAAAATTCTAAATGAAGCCCTTAAAGAAGTAGCTCAAAAAACTTTAAGTTGAAAGCTTTAGCTAAAAATGAAGTTAGGATTCAAGCTACCGACTGAAGTTACTACAGAAATATTATTAATATGTTACGCCAAAAAAAAAAAAAATTTAATATTATACCTTCAAGGCTAAAGAAGATATGACCTTTAAAGTCATTCTCAGGAATATGCATCCTTCAGCTGACACTGAAGAAATAAAAACTGAGCTCCAAGAACTAGGCCACACAGTTGTTAATAATCCAGCAAAGGACTACAAAAGTTCCACTTTCTTTATTCTCAATTGATCTTAAAATCAAAGATAATAATAAAGATATATATAAAATAACACATCTGCTTCAAACTAAAATCTCGTTTGAACCTCTTCATACTAAAAGTACTCTTTCTCAGTGTGCTAACTGCCAAATGTGTGGCCATACTAAAAATTATTGTACTAGAGACCCGGTCTGTGTGAAATGTGCTGGA
Organism: Leucophenga maculata; assembly: GCA_035044805.1. Taxonomy (NCBI): domain Eukaryota; kingdom Metazoa; phylum Arthropoda; class Insecta; order Diptera; family Drosophilidae; genus Leucophenga; species Leucophenga maculata. The sequence goes on from JAWNNP010003091.1 coordinate 13,328, forward strand.
CCCCACAAAACTATAAATTGTACTCTAGCTTTTGGTAAAGGCCTCACCAAATGTGGTTTATGCGGCGGCAATCACAGAGCCAATTATAAAGGCTGTGAGGTCTACAAAGCAATAAATGTGCAACGTTTCCCTGCACTTCGTGAAAAAAGCTTAACAAAAGCTACTGAAAGTAAACAGGTTGCATCCACTCTTAGTGCAAGTTTACCAGTAAATCCAGCTATAAGCTTTGCACAAATGGCTAAAAATAGCAGACCGAAATCGGACGACTACCCAGCGCTGACTTCGATTCGTCAAAGTAATCCAGTTTCTAGTTCTACATATAATACTAATAAAAAACTAACCCAACCTTCAACCGTCACTCCAATACCCACTATCCCAATCTCCAACTCTCAAAATGCCTTACCGACCAATCCAACTCAACAAATTAATGAAAATAATGACATGCAAGAACTAAAAACTATGATGAAAGAACTAATGCAACAAATGTCAGCCATACTAAATGTAATCACACTCCTAGTTTCGAAACTCAACTCGTAGGCATGGACTCAGATAACGAATTATTTTCTGGAATGCAAATGGGCTAATGCAACACGTTCTGGAGCTGAAGCAATTTTTATATGACAATAGCATTGATTTGGCACTGATCTCAGTAACTCATCTGACATCTAAACATTTCCTAAGGATCACAGGATACACATTATACAATACAAATCACCCAGACGGAACTGGTCATGGGGGAGCGGCCGTAATTATAAAGAATAGTATTAAATGTTCTCTAATTGAAAATTATAGCTATGACTATGTCTTCGAAATAAAAACCCAAATGTAACTATCTAAGTACCACAAAAACTTCACTGATTATAAACTAATTTAATTGTTAACAATTGGTTTGTACGATTTTCCATTAGCAACAGAGAATCGTACGCTTCAGATAATTGCAACTATTCGTATTTAAGCCAATATGTATATATTTGCTGTGATAAAAGGTTGCATAATAAACGAAACAAAATTTTCTGACATTGCGATCACCAGCGATTGAAGTCAATACATCGTCTGTTGGTGACACTGCGTTTAGCAGTTATTGAAGTCAATACCTTCGGTTGTTGCTGACACTGCTTTTAGCATCGGGTGTTGCTGACACTGCGTTTAGCAGAGACTGAAGTCGATAAAATCGGTTGTTACTCAATATCCGCTGCACTTGGGCATCGCACAAAAAGTGCTTACTTCAGCGTAAATCGTCTTACCAACAATAGCGGTGGCAGCAGTAACTGCAGCGGTAGTACTATCAGCATTATTTAGTTAAAAGAATAGTAATATATGTTATTTATAGAAAGAAATTTTGTTTATATACTCTGTATCATCCTAAGCCTGTTGGCGAGCACATGTTACTTGCTACTTACGCTGACGATACAGTGATTATGGCGAACTCGAGATGCCCCATTGCCGCTTCAGACTATATTCAAGAGTATTTGGACAGCTTCATCCGATAGGCCAATCGTTGGAATATTAAAATCAACAGCTCAAAGGCTGCGCATTGCACTTTTTCTCTGAAAAGGGGAAAATGTTCTCCAGTAAACATAAACAATGTGACTCTTCCTCAGGTCAATTCTGTTAAGTACCTAGGTATGATGCTGGATAACCGATTGACATGGAGAAATCACATATCTACGGTACTTGGAACATGTCGCGCTAAACTTAAAAAATTTAATTGGTTGCTGCGTCCAAAATGGTTGTTTTGCCATCCTGGAGTTATGGAATTCAACTTTGGGGAACTGCATCAAAAACTAACTGCAGCACAAAACTCTACGCTTAATCACCGGTGCTCCGTGGTTTGTACGTAATACTGTCATTAGTAACGACTTAAATACGCCCTCAGTATCAATCGACATAGCTACAGGTACAACGATCGTCTGCGTGATCATGTCAACCAGTTAGCCTCAGCACTCGCTATCAACACAAGCAGAAGGCGCCTTAAAAGGCTCCACCCGGATGACCTGCCAACACGGCACTAAATTCGAGTATTAATATTAATTTTATTCTAACTCATTTTAACATATTAATGAAATAATTCTGTCAATCGTATAACTTGAAGAATATGTTTAAAGTTCCTTCAGTGGAATGCAATTCTGTTACCAGTACAAGCACTGGTAACATACATTACAGAAATATATTAATTTAATTTCTACATGATTTAAAAATACATTATATGGAATTCGAATTAAAAAAGAACAAAGTCGTCATTTAAACCTGGAAATATTTATCCACCAGTGGTCGTTGAGATTGAAGAAGTTTTTGTAACGAAAGCCTGGGCATCAGGCAAGCATACCTCGGCCTGCGCCTCGTATTGGCTCACCACATCCATAGCAAAATATACGATAATCTTCACAATTACATCATTTAGTATTCTTGGCAGTCGCTCGGATAGCATATATTTCTGAATCAGCTTCTTCATGAACAACTTCGAAAACGTGTCGTTTTGGCGCATTTAAACGCGAATTAGTTGATGATGGGTAGTTGGGAAAAAAATGTTTATGTCGCTGGAATTCTTTACGTTTAGTAGACAAGTTGGTAATATTGATATTTAAATCTGTTTTAAAATTGTGCATTGCCATTTCTATCAATTCAGTGTCAGACATAGGTGGACTGCGGTTGCGATAAGTTAAATTCACGCTGTGTTTTCTTTTTGCAAAATATTTTGCTATTTTTAACTTAAAGAAGTTACTACAATAAAAATCGCATTATTTTACTTGTGCGTTTGCCTAAAAATTAATTCTTGCATATAACAACAACAAGAATAAAAATACCGTCGCGTCACATGAGAAGACGTTGTTGTTGATACCGCTATTACCTAACAGAGTCCAAAAACAAGAAAGCGAGCGAATTCGACATTGCCAATGTTGAATAGAAAAATAGCGGCACTTGGCAATCAACCAATAACGTCAAAAAAAAAAAAGCAACGATTACTACGCAGCTAAGTGAAGATGAGGACAACAACAACACCAATTCGACTACAAGGGTTGATATTAAAGATGCTGCTAAACGACCACCTATATTTTTATTTGAAGTATGTGATATTAACAGCATGTTAAAATATATTTCAGCCAAGATAAGTGTTTGTTCACCGGCCGGCGGGGGTCAGTCAACCAAAGGCTCCAGCTTCGGCGACGTTGTCACTTAAGCTGACTAGCGACCTAGTCGCTAGCGGTGCTGAGTTCACGGCCTGTAAGAGAAAATAATCTGCACAGCATTGGTGCATATAAGATGCTTTATGTACACACCAACTTATAGTCCTGCAAGTGATCCAGTAAGTCCGCTCAACAAATAATCGTTTAAAAGCCACGAATTATTCCATACACTAAATAAAGCGCAGCTCGCCGTGTCAAATCAAAACACTCGCCTTTTTTCTTGGTTTTAATATAAATTCAATTAAGTTTATTTTTAAGTAAAGTGCACACTAAACAATATGGTTCATTAAATGGTGCCGCGTAACACCACGCACCAATTATATTTATATTTATTAATTACTAATAATAAATATATCAAAACTTAAAGTTTATAAATGCGTCCAACAACACAAATGTTGGAGCATAAACAACACAAACGGAGTCGAGATTGAAACTAAACTTTCTAATGCAAGCGATTAAAAAGAAGCAAAATAAACAAAATATATGCAAAAGGTGGTGGGTTATTACAATAACAAATATTAATAGAGAGAAGATAATTAACGGTTTCTTCTCTCTCGCTTGCTCTTTTTCTATTCTATTTGCTATTGTACAACTTCAGAAAAATAACTAAAACTTAACCCATTATTGACATTCGCGGCATAAACATTCCGCCCACCTTGCAGCTACGCAGCAAAACACTTAACAAAATAATTAAGCTGCGGTTAAAGATGATCAGCTCTCCTGGACCAACTGCTGCTTGACGCCCAAATGAACAACGCTGGTACTGCGCCGATTTTTGTCTAGGACTAGCTGGATCCTTGCGTAGACTTCATCATCGATTCTCGATCCGATTCTACCAGCCTCGTAAAAGCTGGGATCGACCAACTGCAGGTACCGGAGATGCGTCAAACGCTCGAGTTCGACAAACCTCGACGGTACTCTGCGTGCCAGCTGTGGCACCACGTTCTTGACCTTGATTCTACCAGCCTCGTAAAAGCTGGGATCGACCAACTGCAGGTACCGGAGATGCGTCAAACGCTCGAGTTCGACCAACCTCGACGGTACTCTGCGTGCCAGCTGTGGCACCACGTTCTTGACCACACACCTTTGTGTGGATTTTGCTGCTGTCGGGCAATTTTAAGCTCACTTTGCCCCGACGACACCACTGGCAAGACTGCAAACCTTGTTTGCAGTAGACAGCTGCTCCACTGACCATTAAAGTGGGACTAGCTATGGGAGCGATATCCGTATACGCCTGATACGGATGCACACGCCGAGAACCTAGCGCACCTTGGTTGGAGTCCCGTAAGGCTCTGCACTCTGCGTCGAGTGGCGTCTCCCTCCGCCTCGACGTGCGGCACACCAAGACGTGCGAATCCGTTCACGAGCATCGAACGGATGAACACGTCGAGGACCAAGCGTACCTTGGTTGGAGTCCTGTAAGGCTCGACTCTCACTCCGCGTTGAGTAGCGTCTCCCTCCATCTCGACGTGTGGCGCGCAGTACGTGCGACTTCATCAAGCTGCTCCGCGACACACTTCTTGCAGATGAGCCTTTTTCTCCGGTGCCAAACCTAACCAATGTACACGAGACGACCAAGTTTGTAGTTCTCGCACTGGCACTCCCAAACTTGGATCCGTTGTTCGTCCGGGCCCACGTGCCGACGAGCTTTCCGATGTGGACGATTTTGTCCACTGCTGCTCTGGAGGTCTGCCCCTGCAAATATATAAAAGAAAAGTGGCTCCACACCATCTATATGGAAACATTCCCTTTTCTTTTATCACACTGTGAGTTAAGCTTTGATCTGTGTGCATTTTTAACCTAGGCTGCACATGACCCAATTCTAAAAAGGCCTGAGTAGTTTTTCTATTAACTGCCTCATCAAAACCTGTAACAAAATTGTCCACATCCTGCACATGAGTAATACTACAATAGGCCTGAGAAGTTTCTCCACAAACTATCTCATCAAAACCTAGAGTAAACCTCTCAACTTGCTTTTCTTTCTCAAGTCGATCAACAAAAACTTTTCTGTGTGCATCGACTTTTGGAACCCTGTGTTTGGAACACTTGTTTTTCCACTATAGCAGAACCCTGAAACTCGTTCTCACTATTCAACTTATTTTGCCTATTGTTCCAAATTGGCACATTGGCTTTGTGTTTTTCAAGATCGACGTGTTCCAATCGAAGTCGTCTATCCTCAACACCTGTACTGCATTTCTCAATTTTGGGCACTTTTTCCTCCATTCTGACTAAACTATTTTTCAAACTGCTTAAAGGTGCTGGGTCTGCGATACACTTTTGCGACCCATGTTCCTTCCTATCCTTAGCGATGTCGATATCTACACAGGCCTGTATAGTCTTTTCCCATACTATCGCATCAAAACCTATATTTAGACTATCAACACCTGTACTATGTCTCTCAGCTCTAGACACTTGGCTTTCCAAGCTGACCGTACTATTTGTTGAAATATTTAAAGGTGCTGGGTCTGCAATACACTTTTGCGACGCACGCTTAATTTCAACATTAGCAATCTTGATATCCACATCTAAACAGGCCTGCGTAGTTTTTCCACCAACTATCGCATCAAAACCTTTAGACTATCAACATCACTCCGCTCAGAAAAAGGGAGACACGGCTGACTTCTGGTCATGGATAGTTGCTGCGTAACAGCAATTGGCTCCGAAACATTTGTTGTTACCAAATCGGATGACTTTTCCGAATCCTTGTGCAACAATATGTTGTGCTCTCCTTTACAAAATACACAATTATTCCTTTGAGTACAATCTTTACCTAAGTGCGAACTAGAGAAACATTTCAAACAGAGACCTAATTTATTTATTAATAAAATTCGTTCATCGACATCCATAATCGAAAATTTAGGACATTTTCTCAAAAAAACACTTGGCTCAATGATAGTATTTATCGAAGCATGACTATTAAAATTTTGGGAAATCTTGCTAATTTTGGTACAACACCGTATAAAGGTTCGAAAACATAAGTTGTACCTACTCATCACTTCTTTGAATTTACGGTCCCCATCCATATTGCTGGGAACCGTACCCATGCAGACAATAAATGCATCTCTAACTGCCTTCCATCGTTTCTTCAGTTCATTTTCTTGAACCTCAAAAGAAAACGAAGAATGCGCATGACTCTCAATTCGGTCAATTTCCGAATCAAAGGCTAAAAAATGCTCTAAGCAACTACTAAAAACATTTTCAGCTGCCATTATTACACATTACAAAATTCTTCGTGCACGGGAAACTATTATACATTGGTTCGTAAAACAAATGTGTGCACGAAAATATCGCACTTGATTTGCAACCAATCAAAAATATCAAACTTTCAACATAAAATTGCTTAAATCAACGCACTTTTTTTACATCTGCCTACTGTTGTTGTTGCTTCTTCTAATTCCCTGCAAAAGCATTCAAACACAACCGTGTTGCTAAAAATTATGCGAACACCAGCAGTAACCAAAAATTTATTTAATTAATTTTATTAACTTATTTTGGTTTTTCAATCAAACGAAATGAAACTAAATAAACGAATGTTTCAATGAATCGAGCAAAAATTAAAGAACATATAGAAACTTTAATTTATTTTTTCTTCAAAGAACAAAAAATACTTAAAGTTTGAATTATTAAATTTGCACAATAAATTTCGGTCGCACCGTAAGCAATCAAACTTAATTTTAATTTGATTAGCGTCATTAGCAACAACAACTTCAAGACATAGTGCGTTGAGCTGTCAATGCTGCAGCTGAGTTCTAACGAAAGGAACGGGAACCAAGCAAATTGCAGAAAAACAATAACAAACACAGTTGTTGATTGCAAGCAACTGAGTGATACAAGCACAAACAATTAAAAAAAGCGCAAGCATGGGAAAATGCGCGTCTATTAACTTAAAACCGCGCGCACTAAGTACATATATAGATTTCCCAAATTTCTTTAAAATTTGGAAATAATCTCAAATTTGACTTGAAAATGTAACTATATGTGAACAATTAATGATATGTGGACTGCAATTTATGGGTCTTTGATTAAACTATTTTAAGTTTTTTTCTCTCAAAGAAATAAAAAAAAAAACTAATTGTCTCCAAAAAATATTATAACAAATTAGTAATTTTTATGTCACACAAGACTCACTTGACCACTTGCAGACCATCCGGCTCGAAGGACCAAAATGTTTGTTTACCGGCCGGCGGGGGCCAGTCAACCAAAGGCTCCAGCTTCGGCGACGTTGTCACTTAAGCTGACTAGCGACCTAGTCGCTATCGGTGCTGAGTTCACTGCCTGTAAGAGAAAATAATCTGCACAGCATTGATGCATATAAGATGCTTTATGTACACACTAACTTATAGTCCTGCAAGTGATCCAGTAAGTCCGCTCAACAAATAATCCTTTAAAAGCCACGAATTATTCCATACACTAAATAAAGCGCAGCTCGCCGTGTCAAATCAAAACATTCGCCTTTTTTCTTGGTTTTAATATAAATTCAATTAAGTTTATTTTTAAGTAAAGTGCTCACTAAACAATATGGTTCATTAAATGGTATTAATTACTAATAATAAATATATCAAAACTTAAAGTTTATAAATACGTCCAACAACACAAATGTTGGAACATAAACAACACAAACAAAATACTAGCTCTGCCCACTTCGGCAGAGACCTAGCACGATCGAATTAACAGCGCGGAGTCGAGATTGCAACTGAACTTTCTAATGCAAGCGATTAAAAAGAAGAAAAATAAACAAAATATATGCAAAAGGTGGTGGGTTATTACAATAACAAATATTAATAGAGAGAAGATAATTAACGGTTTCTTCTCTCTCGCTTGCTCTTTTTCTATTCTATTTGCTATTGTACAACTTCAGAAAAATAACTAAAACTTATCCCATTATTGACATTCGCGGCATAAACAATAAGTAAACAAGAAGTCACAAAAGGATGGACATGTCCGAGTTATGGTAAAGACAGTTGACAATTATAGGAATCTTGTTAAAATCCTACGTTATGACAAAGTTAAATTTCATACAATTCAAAAGAAGAGAGGTCATTTAGAGTAGTAATAAAAAATATGCGTTCATCCACCGTATTACAAAGGAGCCACAGAATATGTTCGGACCACAGAAACTCAGAAATCTACGCAGTATCTTACATTGGCAATGCAGTTGTTAATATAGAACCGCCAAGGAAGGTTTGGCATGATGTTCTATGTTTTCGATGCCAAGAAATTCAAATGTTTAAAATGCGCGTTAAACCATCCAACTAATGCTAGTCCCAAGGAAAAAGATATGCCAGCAATATGTGTCAACTGCTCAGGAAACCATGCGGCTAGCTACAAAGGGTGTAAAGTATACCAAGAACTAATATATAGGAAAACATCATCGTAATCCTCTCAACAAGCTAACAAGAAAAACCAACCAATATTTTCTATGCCACACAGACAAAACAATGCAACCCTTCCTGAGAATCAGCTAACTTATGCTCAAAATCTAAAAGAAAAAGTCAACACCAAAAGAGAACAGCGCACTAGAGAGAATTAAAAAATTATTAGAAAAACATTACGAACTTACTAATAATCTTCTTAATATGATAATGTCACTTGTCATTAAGTTATGCAAGAAGACCTTCGCATTGCTCTATACAATGTTAATGGGCTTTCCAATCATATTAATAAAATAATATTATTTTTCCGTGCTAACATAATGCTAATATCTGAAAATCTTACATAAATATTCGTGGCTTTGAAGTTGTAAATGGAAATCATCCGGACGGTATAGCTCATGGAGGCGCCGCAGTAATAGTGAACACTGAACTTAAATATAAAGCGCTGGATTGTGCAGTGGACAGCGCCACAAATGTTTATTTTCCTCCAAGATATTCTCTGAAATCGTCTGAATACGATAGATTCTTCAAAACTTTTGGTTCATCTTTCATTGATGGTGGTGAGTATAACGCTAAACATTACTGGTGAGGTTCTAGATTAATAAATCCAAGGGTCAGAGAGCTGTATAAGTGTTTGAATTACAACAGATTTAGTACCTTATCTACAGGAAAACCTACTGGATTTTGTCGTGTATATAGTATTAAGCCAAGAACACTTACACATAGAAGAAAGTTATGATCTCACCTCCGACCACTCTCCTTTTATTGTCACATATGCACATATCCATTAGTGCGTTGATTGTCATGCGACATAGACGAGTTTTAAAATCGCTGCGTGCTTTTAATTGTTTTTAAAAAATCAAGTGCATAAATTTTGTAAAAAAAGAGACAGAGACTCATTACAAATTTGTCCACATATATATTTTGTGCAACAATTACAAAAACAAGTGAATTAAATCAAAATATATGATGAGCAACGCTCATCAACAAAAACAAAAATCGGTTGCATCGAGAAATGCATATTTCTCGATTGTTTCCTCGTGCAATAACAAAAAAATTCTTCAAACTCCAACTTCTCTGCTCTAACAACTGAGCAGACAGAAATTTCCTGCTCTCTCGCTCACCTTAACCCTGTACCCTGGAGCGTTGAATGTACTACGCCGACTACTTTACTCACGTTACTTCCACCAACAGTAGCATTATCAACTACAATAACAACGCAAAGTGGCTACGCTA
>JAWNNP010003092.1:0-20549 GCA_035044805.1 Leucophenga maculata
AAAATATAATAATAAAAATAAAAAATGTATACATACATTTCTATACCCTACGTGTATATACATATATATACACGTAGCGTATAGAAATGTATATAAACATTTTTTATAGCCTATAGAAATACATGTAACAAAATATTTGCCACAAACGATCACAACGGATTCACGTATGTTAATGCGAAAACCACACAAAGCATATGTATAGAACTGAGTTGCTGTGTCTGTTTTTGTAAAAAGAAAAAAAAAAACGGCGACAGACTACCGTAATATTTTGCAGTTGGCGCCATCGCAAATGAACATTCCATCGAAGCGCAGGCCTGAGCTGTATACTTTCGTTGCTGCGCAGCGACAGCAAGCCTTGTTCAGTCTAGTTCACGTCGGGTTTTTATACGTCGCCGCTCGAAGCTTGTAATAGAATTCGAGGATGCGCTGCGATTTGTCCGTCAGTTGGCGCCAGTTTTCTTTGGTCGATGCCGTTAATATAGCAAAAATACTTTCGAAGCATTGTGAAGTAATAATTTAATCTAATAGTTTCACCATGTTTCGAAGTCAAATTCGTCAGCGGCAGGCTGCAAACGATCAGTCGATTGTTGACCTCTGAAGTGTGAAGTCGCAATAATTTATAAAATTTTTAAATGCGTTTAAGTGTGTTCGACATTTGTTATTAGAGCTGCCGGAAAGCCAACTATTTAAAAAAAAGTTTAATTATAATTTATTTAAATCTCTTGAAAGAAGTCTTACTGTGTTGTGTGAGTATCAAATTGAATAGGTAATTGCTTATGAAGCTCTCGCTTTTGGGTGGCATCCTTCGGCAAATGTGTGTTTCTTTCACTCATGAACATACTCCTTCTTGTTCTTTTATTTTTATATGCATGTGCGTATGTGCTTTACAAATTTTTATAATATATTTAGGGTATTCATGAAATTGATTTTCTGATTTTGATTTTACAGGGTGATTCAGAACTTTAACCCTCCGTCGGGCGCAACTGATCTCACAAGCACAGCGCGGCTTTTTTGTATACCCCTAATGTAACGGGACCGCGTTGATAACTGACGCGCACAATAGCTGTGTCTTTTAACATGCTTTACACACTGTTTTTATTCAGTTTACTTTTGAGCTTCGTCACGAGCAGTTATCTAAGTTTTGATCAGTGCGGCACATTGCGCCCGAAATCGTCACATTACGAAGGTACGTATTTTCGAAATATTTGTACAAAAATAATTCATTATCTTAACTTTGAGTCTAATTAATATAATATTTTACTATAATATTGATAAAAATAACTTGATTTATTAGTGTGGCCTCTCCAGGACATTGCGCCTGAACAGGTAATTTATTGTTTGCTTTTTTACTTATTCCAGATATTTTGCAGATATGTCACGCAGAGTCTATGATATTAACAATCCGAAAGATGTAGAAGAAATAGTGAGTTTCATAATAAATGATGATGACGACGATCCTACCTTGAATGAACAACTTGGCGAGGAAAGCGATATTGCATCTGAAGATGAGGTAGAGGAGCGTGATGCTGATTCAGATACAGGACAGGAAGGTGAGGCGGATGAAAATAACGATACGGCTGCAGATACAAGTTATTTTTTGGGAAAAGATTAATTCACAAAGTGGAGACGAAATCCAACTCTGAGGAGTGTACGTAGGGGACCACACAACGTTTTAATTCACTTACCAGGAGTAAAAGGACAGGCCATATCTGCTAAGACTGCTGTAGATTGTTGGAATTGCCTATTTACGGAAGAAATTCTTGACATAGTAGTAAGGTATACCAACCAGTATATAGAAACTATTAGGAATAAATTTTTCAGAGAGAGGGACATCAATCCTACAGATGTCATAGAAATAAAATCATTTATAGGATTGCTTTATTTAGCTGGATCATATAGAGCAAATCGACAAAGCCTTGAGGAACTTTGGGGAGAAGATGGTAACGGCGTTGAAAAATTCAGCCTTGTAATGAATTTAAAAAGGTTCAAAATACTGATTCGCTGTCTTCGTTTTGATGATCGAAACACAAGGGAAGAAAGAAAAAAAATAGATCGGCTTGCTCCAGTTCGTGACATTTTCACTAAATTTGTGCAAAACTGTCAGCAAAATTATATTCCTGGAGAGAATTTGACAATTGACGAGATGCTTCCAGGGTTTCGAGGAAATTGCCAATTTCGACAATACATACCATCAAAACCTAACAAATATGGTATAAAATGTTTTGTCCTAACTGACGCAAAAATGTATTATACATACAATATGGAAATATATGCCGGGAAACAACCGGAAGGGCCTTTCTTTGTCAGTAATAAGCCAAGCGATGTAGTAAAACGGATGGCTGAGCCTGTATATGGATCTGGACGCAACATAACGGCTGATAACTGGTTTAGTGATATGGATCTTGTTGATTACCTGAAAGGGAAGAAAATATCTTACGTGGGTACTGTCAGAAAAAATAAACGGCAATTGCCAACTGAATTTGTAGCTACTAAGGAAAGAGCACAATTCACTAGCTTGTTTGGCTACAATGATGGAAAGACCTTGGTGTCGTATATTCCAAATCCTAAAAAGAATGTGATTCTCGTGTCAACGCTTCATAATGACAACACCATTGACCCGGATTCAGAAGAAAAACGGAAACCTGATATTATAACTTTTTATAACTCAACAAAAGGTGGTGTTGATACTGTTGACAAAATGTGCGCTACATTCAAAGTGTCCCGAAACATCAAGCGTTGGCCAATGATTATATTTCTTACTATGTTGAATGTAGCTGGTATTAACTCGCAAGTCATTCACCACTCTAACAGCGCAGAAGCAATTCGCAGAAGACTGTTTTTAAAAAGATTGGATCATGAATTAACAATAGATATGCTAAACAGACGAAGTTTATTAACTGTTGGAATACCAACGAACCTCCAAAACAGGTTGGCAATATATCGTCCTCCTATACAGGAAGAAGAAGAAAGTCTTCCTACACCTCCTAAAAGAAGACGATGCTCAACATGCACCAATAAAACTGGTTTCAGAAGACTCACAAACCACCAATGCAAGAAATACGAAACACCTCTCTGCTTAACACATGCTTACATGGTGTGCGATCGATGCTTTGCTGGAGAAGGTACAGAGCCCCTCTCTGTAGAAGAATAAATTTAGAAACATTCCTAAAATTTAAGTCCTTATTTTTTAATTGTCCAACATTACTATTTTTACGAAATTAATTAAACTCGCCATATTAATATTTAAGTTTTTAAAAATCTCATTACTATATTAATATAAGATTTTGTGCAGAAGGTTTTGTTTTGTTTTTTTTTTTAATAAATTTCCAATTCATTCCTATTTAAAAGCAACTTAGGTGTTTTTTAATGTTATTGCCGTCTAGGCGCGCCTTTTATTAATATGTGCCTGTCAAGCACATTGCGCCCGAAATTATCAGTCAAGATATTGCGCCTGACGGAAGGTTAATAAAAAAACAAAATCAGCTCTATCAGAGATTCCTAGATTTTACAGAATCTGAAGTTCAAATGATTTCAAAATGCCATACGTTTCGTTGAGTGTTACCACGTTCGCATGTCATACATCTACTGCATGACATGAAACAGTCCTATATCATTCGCATTAGCGCGAAAGAAACAGCGTGACATTTTACTCATGTGGCAACGCTGTGCGGTTGCACATCGAATCGAATTCATTAGGGATAGATATGTTATTTGATTGCGAGGTCAGTCTAATTAATGATCAGTCGGAGCCAACATGTTCAAAGAGTGTTGATGGTTTAAAACCCAAATCTACGAAACAACATGTGCCAGCTAAGAACTCCGTATCCAATTTAATCTGTCAGAATGCAGGAGGAGAAAATCGAGATAGAGGAGAAACGAATCCATTGGGAGAAAGAGAAGGCACATGAAAAACTAAACTGGAAGATGGAGAAGGAACAGAATAAGATAACCTGGGAAAAAGATAAGGAACAGGAAAAAGGAGAAATCACTGCTACAAATAAAATGGGAGAACGAAAAACTGGAACAGTTAAAGTTGAAGGAAATAGAGTTGGAGCTTAAGAAATAAGAGTTGCAACTACAATATAACTCTCAACAACAATAAAAAAATTATAGATAATGTTGATCAAATTTGGATTCCAAATATCGGTCTGTGGCATAAAGCAGCATTTTTTTTATTTCCACCTGCTTTAAACATGCAATCAAATGATCAAAGCGAGATTAAACAATTTTGTATTTCACAAATTAACATCTTCGAAATAAGTCCATCAACTTCACCTTCTGTTCCAGCAAAGTTCATATACACCAATTTCGGAAACCGTGTCTCAATTTTCATTTGAAAGCAGTGGTTCAGTTAACTCACTCAACAAATACCGCAGTAAATAAACGAAAAGATGTTAATTTTTTTTCTTCCTGAACTTTTTAAAAAGTCAACATTAAATACATTAAAAACACATACAGATTAAATGGAAAGCTACTGTAAAGAAATTGCGGAAATATCTGACGACTTTAATATATTAAAATGGTGGAAAACTAATGAAAAAACCTATCCAGCTCTATCTAAATTGGCTTTAAAAGTTCACCCAATTCCGGCTAGTAGTGCAGCTGTGCATTTTCTTTTGCTGGAAATACAATTACCGATAAAAGAAATAGTCTTGCCCAAAAATCTGTAGACAGCCTACATTTTTTTAAATTCATATTTCAAGAGTTTTTAAAATTAGATAATTATAATAATTATAATGGAAATATACATAAGTATTAAGTCATAAATATGAATTTGTTAATATGTATTAAGTATGAATTCAAAATGAGTTCCTTTTTTTTTGGCATTGCCATATAAACCATGTTATATTACATTTAAATAATATAATTAATTAGAATGAATTATTTTTTTATATTAAACATACACATATATATAAGTGTGAAATTAATTTGAATTTTTTTATTTTTCATAATTCATAATTTAATATGAAAATAAACATATGTATGTACTTTGTTGTAAAATGAAGTATTTTGATTTTTTTGTTTCACCTTCTTCCTCTTTTGCAGTCATTAGTAGTGCAGAGGCAGTGCTGCTGACTTCGCTCATGTACAAACTCACACGAGTTACTTTTTGCCTTTTGAGTTTTTTCTTTATTCAACTCAATCAATGCTGAACCGAATGTACGAACGCCCGAAATGAACGGTTTGAAGACGAGCATGAATAAAGTCAGATTTTAATCAACAGTAAAGCGTGTGCGCATGCAATATTGGTCGGTTGAGCCGAATGGCTCGATTATTCGGCATTTATTCGTGTATGAACATTTTTGCAATCACGCCATTTACATTTACATTTATACATTTTTTATTTTTATTATTATTATTTTTTTTTTTGTAGTTATCATCAGCGATTGTTAATTACAGCTGATGATAACTACAAAAACAAGTAAGAAAATCACAGTCGGGCGTAACCGACTGTAAGGGGCCCTGTACCGGTCAGGTCGCCTAACAAACACATTAAATGTTCCCCTAGCTTATGACCAAACACATGACCACTTCTCACTGCACGACTAAGTGCCTTTTAAAACATTTTTTGATGTATGAAACGAAAAGGGGGGTCGCTCAAATTCAATTGCTTATAAAATCGTCATTTATTATCCGATTTTGATGAACTTTTCGGATTTTGGCTAAGAAGGACGATATCTCTATACTGGCATACTTACTTTTTTTTGTGCCGAAGAAATTTTTTCCTTTTAAACTTGTGAAATTCCGGAGCAGTCCTAGTCGAATGCAAAAAACACGAAGTCTCTATCTATTACCGTTTCCGAGATCCTTTCGTTCATACGGACGGCCAGACGACCGGACGGACAGACGGACATGTCTATATCGTCTCCTCTATCGCTCCTGACCATCCTAGTCGAATGCAAAAAACACGAAGTCTCTATCTATTACCGTTTCCGAGATCCTTTCGTTCATACGGACGGCCAGACGACCGGACGGACAGACGGACATGTCTATATCGTCTCCTCTATCGCTCCTGACCATAATGGGGGTAACTTTGGGGGGTCTCCGATTATTATTTCTACCTGTTACATACATTTGCACAAAACCAATAGGCTCTTGTACCTTCGGTACAGGGCCTAAAAATATAATAATAAAAATAAAAAATGTATACATACATTTCTATACGCTACGTGTATATACATATATATATATTTTATAGCGTATAGAAATACATGTAACAAAATATTTGCCACAAACGATCACAACGGAGTCACGTATGTTAATGCGAAAACCACACAAAGCAAATGTATAGAACTGAGTTGCTGTGTCTGTTTTTGTAAAAAGAGAAAAAAAAAACGGCGACAGACTACCGTAATATTTTGCAGTTGGCGCCATCGCAAATGAACATTCCATCGAAGCGCAGGCCTGAGCTGTATACTTTCGTTGCTGCGCAGCGACAGCAAGCCTTGTTCAGTCTAGTTCACGTCGGGTTTTTATACGTCGCCGCTCGAAGCTTGTAATAGAATTCGAGGATGCGCTGCGATTTGTCCGTCAGTTGGCGCCAGTTTTCTTTGGTCGATGCCGTTAATATAGCAAAAATACTTTCGAAGCATTGTGAAGTAATAATTTAATCTAATAGTTTCACCATGTTTCGAAGTCAAATTCGTCAGCGGCAGGCTGCAAACGATCAGTCGATTGTTGACCTCTGAAGTGTGAAGTCGCAATAATTTATAAAATTATTAAATGCGTTTAAGTGTGTTAGACATTTGTTATTAGAGCTGCCGGAAAGCCAACTATTTAAAAAAAAGTTTAATTATAATTTATTTAAATCTCTTGAAAGAAGTCTTACTGTGTTGTGTGAGTATCAAATTGAATAGGTAATTGCTTATGAAGCTCTCGCTTTTGGGTGGCATCCTTCGGCAAATGTGTGTTTCTTTCACTCATGAACATACTCCTTCTTGTTCTTTTATTTTTATATGTATGTGCGTATGTGCTTTACAAATTTTTATAATATATTTAGGGTATTCATGAAATTGATTTTCTGATTTTGATTTTACAGGGTGATTCAGAACTTTAATAAAAAAACAAAATCAGCTCTATCAGAGATTCCTAGATTTTACAGAATCTGAAGTTCAAATGATTTCAAAATGCCATACGTTTCGTTGAGTGTTACCACGTTCGCATGTCATACATCTACTGCATGACATGAAACAGTCCTATATCATTCGCATTAGTCCTATATCATTCGCGGTTGCACATCGAATCGAATTCATTAGGGATAGATATGTTATTTGATTGCGAGGTCAGTCTAATTAATGATCAGTCGGAGCCAACATGTTCAAAGAGTGTTGATGGTTTAAAACCCAAATCTACGAAACAACATGTGCCAGCTAAGAACTCCGTATCCAATTTAATCTGTCAGAATGCAGGAGGAGAAAATCGAGATAGAGGAGAAACGAATCCATTGGGAGAAAGAGAAGGCACATGAAAAACTAAACTGGAAGATGGAGAAGGAACAGAATAAGATAACCTGGGAAAAAGATAAGGAACAGGAAAAAGGAGAAATCACTGCTACAAATAAAATGGGAGAACGAAAAACTGGAACAGTTAAAGTTGAAGGAAATAGAGTTGGAGCTTAAGAAATAAGAGTTGCAACTACAATATAACTCTCAACAACAATAAAAAAATTATAGATAATGTTGATCAAATTTGGATTCCAAATATCGGTCTGTGGCATAAAGCAGCATTTTTTTTTATTTCCACCTGCTTTAAACATGCAATCAAATGATCAAAGCGAGATTAAACAATTTTGTATTTCACAAATTAACATCTTCGAAATAAGTCCATCAACTTCACCTTCTGTTCCAGCAAAGTTCATATACACCAATTTCGGAAACCGTGTCTCAATTTTCATTTGAAAGCAGTGGTTCAGTTAACTCACTCAACAAATACCGCAGTAAATAAACGAAAAGATGTTAATTTTTTTTCTTCCTGAACTTTTTAAAAAGTCAACATTAAATACATTAAAAACACATACAGATTAAATGGAAAGCTACTGTAAAGAAATTGCGGAAATATCTGACGACTTTAATATATTAAAATGGTGGAAAACTAATGAAAAAACCTATCCAGCTCTATCTAAATTGGCTTTAAAAGTTCACCCAATTCCGGCTAGTAGTGCAGCTGTGCATTTTCTTTTGCTGGAAATACAATTACCGATAAAAGAAATAGTCTTGCCCAAAAATCTGTAGACAGCCTACATTTTTTTAAATTCATATTTCAAGAGTTTTTAAAATTAGATAATTATAATAATTATAATGGAAATATACATAAGTATTAAGTCATAAATATGAATTTGTTAATATGTATTAAGTATGAATTCAAAATGAGTTCCTTTTTTTTTGGCATTGCCATATAAACCATGTTATATTACATTTAAATAATATAATTAATTAGAATGAATTATTTTTTTATATTAAACATACACATATATATAAGTGTGAAATTAATTTGAATTTTTTTATTTTTCATAATTCATAATTTAATATGAAAATAAACATATGTATGTACTTTGTTGTAAAATGAAGTATTTTGATTTTTTTGTTTCACCTTCTTCCTCTTTTGCAGTCATCAGTAGTGCAGAGGCAGTGCTGCTGACTTCGCTCATGTACAAACTCACACGAGTTACTTTTTGCCTTTTGAGTTTTTTCTTTATTCAACTCAATCAATGCTGAACCGAATGTACGAACGCCCGAAATGAACGGTTTGAAGACGAGCATGAATAAAGTCAGATTTTAATCAACAGTAAAGCGTGTGTGCATGTAATATTGGTCGGTTGAGCCGAATGGCTCGATTATTCGGCATTTATTCGTGTATGAACATTTTTGCAATCACGCCATTTACATTTACATTTATACATTTTTTATTTTTATTATTATTATTTTTTTTTTTGTAGTTATCATCAGCGATTGTTAATTACAGCTGATGATAACTACAAAAACAAGTAAGAAAATCACAGTCGGGCGTAACCGACTGTAAGGGGCCCTGTACCGGTCAGGTCGCCTAACAAACACATGAAATGTTCCCCTAGCTTATGACCAAACACATGACCACTTCTCACTGCACGACTAAGTGCCTTTTAAAACATTTTTTGATGTATGAAACGAAAAGGGGGGTCGCTCAAATTCAATTGCTTATAAAATCGTCATTTATTATCCGATTTTGATGAACTTTTCGGATTTTGGCTAAGAAGGACGATATCTCTATACTGGCATACTTACTTTTTTTTGTGCCGAAGAAATTTTTTCCTTTTAAACTTGTGAAATTCCGGAGCAGTCCTAGTCGAATGCAAAAAACACGAAGTCTCTATCTATTACCGTTTCCGAGATCCTTTCGTTCATACGGACGGCCAGACGACCGGACGGACAGACGGACATGTCTATATCGTCTCCTCTATCGCTCCTGACCATCCTAGTCGAATGCAAAAAACACGAAGTCTCTATCTATTACCGTTTCCGAGATCCTTTCGTTCATACGGACGGCCAGACGACCGGACGGACAGACGGACATGTCTATATCGTCTCCTCTATCGCTCCTGACCATAATGGGGGTAACTTTGGGGGGTCTCCGATTATTATTTCTACCTGTTACATACATTTGCACAAAACCAATAGGCTCTTGTACCTTCGGTACAGGGCCTAAAAATATAATAAAAATAAAAAATGTATACATACATTTCTATACGCTACGTGTATATACATATATATATATTTTATAGCGTATATAAATACATGTAACAAAATATTTGCCACAAACGATCACAACGGAGTCACGTATGTTAATGCGAAAACCACACAAAGCAAATGTATAGAACTGAGTTGCTGTGTCTGTTTTTGTAAAAAGAGAAAAAAAAAACGGCGACAGACTACCGTAATATTTTGCAGTTGGCGCCATCGCAAATGAACATTCCATCGAAGCGCAGGCCTGAGCTGTATACTTTCGTTGCTGCGCAGCGACAGCAAGCCTTGTTCAGTCTAGTTCACGTCGGGTTTTTATACGTCGCCGCTCGAAGCTTGTAATAGAATTCGAGGATGCGCTGCGATTTGTCCGTCAGTTGGCGCCAGTTTTCTTTGGTCGATGCCGTTAATATAGCAAAAATACTTTCGAAGCATTGTGAAGTAATAATTTAATCTAATAGTTTCACCATGTTTCGAAGTCAAATTCGTCAGCGGCAGGCTGCAAACGATCAGCCGATTGTTGACCTTTGAAGTGTGAAGTCGCAATAATTTATAAAATTTTTAAATGCGTTTAAGTGTGTTCGACATTTGTTATTAGAGCTGCCGGAAAGCCAACTATTTAAAAAAAAGTTTAATTATAATTTATTTAAAACTCTTGAAAGAAGTCTTACTGTGTTGTGTGAGTATCAAATTGAATAGGTAATTGCTTATGAAGCTCTCGCTTTTGGGTCGCATCCTTCGGCAAATGTGTGTTTCTTTCACTCATGAACATACTCCTTCTTGTTCTTTTATTTTTATATGTATGTGCGTATGTGCTTTACAAATTTTTATAATATATTTAGGGTATTCATGAAATTGATTTTCTGATTTTGATTTTACAGGGTGATTCAGAACTTTAATAAAAAAACAAAATCAGCTCTATCAGAGATTCCTAGATTTTACAGAATCTGAAGTTCAAATGATTTCAAAATGCCATACGTTTCGTTGAGTGTTACCACGTTCGCATGTCATACATCTACTGCATGACATGAAACAGTCCTATATCATTCGCATTAGTCCTATATCATTCGCGGTTGCACATCGAATCGAATTCATTAGGGATAGATATGTTATTTGATTGCGAGGTCAGTCTAATTAATGATCAGTCGGAGCCAACATGTTCAAAGAGTGTTGATGGTTTAAAACCCAAATCTACGAAACAACATGTGCCAGCTAAGAACTCCGTATCCAATTTAATCTGTCAGAATGCAGGAGGAGAAAATCGAGATAGAGGAGAAACGAATCCATTGGGAGAAAGAGAAGGCACATGAAAAACTAAACTGGAAGATGGAGAAGGAACAGAATAAGATAACCTGGGAAAAAGATAAGGAACAGGAAAAAGGAGAAATCACTGCTACAAATAAAATGGGAGAACGAAAAACTGGAACAGTTAAAGTTGAAGGAAATAGAGTTGGAGCTTAAGAAATAAGAGTTGCAACTACAATATAACTCTCAACAACAATAAAAAAATTATAGATAATGTTGATCAAATTTGGATTCCAAATATCGGTCTGTGGCATAAAGCAGCATTTTTTTTTATTTCCACCTGCTTTAAACATGCAATCAAATGATCAAAGCGAGATTAAACAATTTTGTATTTCACAAATTAACATCTTCGAAATAAGTCCATCAACTTCACCTTCTGTTCCAGCAAAGTTCATATACACCAATTTCGGAAACCGTGTCTCAATTTTCATTTGAAAGCAGTGGTTCAGTTAACTCACTCAACAAATACCGCAGTAAATAAACGAAAAGATGTTAATTTTTTTTCTTCCTGAACTTTTTAAAAAGTCAACATTAAATACATTAAAAACACATACAGATTAAATGGAAAGCTACTGTAAAGAAATTGCGGAAATATCTGACGACTTTAATATATTAAAATGGTGGAAAACTAATGAAAAAACCTATCCAGCTCTATCTAAATTGGCTTTAAAAGTTCACCCAATTCCGGCTAGTAGTGCAGCTGTGCATTTTCTTTTGCTGGAAATACAATTACCGATAAAAGAAATAGTCTTGCCCAAAAATCTGTAGACAGCCTACATTTTTTTAAATTCATATTTCAAGAGTTTTTAAAATTAGATAATTATAATAATTATAATGGAAATATACATAAGTATTAAGTCATAAATATGAATTTGTTAATATGTATTAAGTATGAATTCAAAATGAGTTCCTTTTTTTTTGGCATTGCCATATAAACCATGTTATATTACATTTAAATAATATAATTAATTAGAATGAATTATTTTTTTATATTAAACATACATATATATAAGTGTGAAATTAATTTGAATTTTTTTATTTTTCATAATTCATAATTTAATATGAAAATAAACATATGTATGTACTTTGTTGTAAAATGAAGTATTTTGATTTTTTTGTTTCACCTTCTTCCTCTTTTGCAGTCATCAGTAGTGCAGAGGCAGTGCTGCTGACTTCGCTCATGTACAAACTCACACGAGTTACTTTTTGCCTTTTGAGTTTTTTCTTTATTCAACTCAATCAATGCTGAACCGAATGTACGAACGCCCGAAATGAACGGTTTGAAGACGAGCATGAATAAAGTCAGATTTTAATCAACAGTAAAGCGTGTGCGCATGTAATATTGGTCGGTTGAGCCGAATGGCTCGATTATTCGGCATTTATTCGTGTATGAACATTTTTGCAATCACGCCATTTACATTTACATTTATACATTTTTTATTTTTATTATTATTATTTTTTTTTTTGTAGTTATCATCAGCGATTGTTAATTACAGCTGATGATAACTACAAAAACAAGTAAGAAAATCACAGTCGGGCGTAACCGACTGTAAGGGGCCCTGTACCGGTCAGGTCGCCTAACAAACACATGAAATGTTCCCCTAGCTTATGACCAAACACATGACCACTTCTCACTGCACGACTAAGTGCCTTTTAAAACATTTTTTGATGTATGAAACGAAAAGGGGGGTCGCTCAAATTCAATTGCTTATAAAATCGTCATTTATTATCCGATTTTGATGAACTTTTCGGATTTTGGCTAAGAAGGACGATATCTCTATACTGGCATACTTACTTTTTTTTGTGCCGAAGAAATTTTTTCCTTTTAAACTTGTGAAATTCCGGAGCAGTCCTAGTCGAATGCAAAAAACACGAAGTCTCTATCTATTACCGTTTCCGAGATCCTTTCGTTCATACGGACGGCCAGACGACCGGACGGACAGACGGACATGTCTATATCGTCTCCTCTATCGCTCCTGACCATCCTAGTCGAATGCAAAAAACACGAAGTCTCTATCTATTACCGTTTCCGAGATCCTTTCGTTCATACGGACGGCCAGACGACCGGACGGACAGACGGACATGTCTATATCGTCTCCTCTATCGCTCCTGACCATAATGGGGGTAACTTTGGGGGGTCTCCGATTATTATTTCTACCTGTTACATACATTTGCACAAAACCAATAGGCTCTTGTACCTTCGGTACAGGGCCTAAAAATATAATAATAAAAATAAAAAATGTATACATACATTTCTATACGCTACGTGTATATACATATATATATATTTTATAGCGTATAGAAATACATGTAACAAAATATTTGCCACAAACGATCACAACGGAGTCACGTATGTTAATGCGAAAACCACACAAAGCAAATGTATAGAACTGAGTTGCTGTGTCTGTTTTTGTAAAAAGAGAAAAAAAAAACGGCGACAGACTACCGTAATATTTTGCAGTTGGCGCCATCGCAAATGAACATTCCATCGAAGCGCAGGCCTGAGCTGTATACTTTCGTTGCTGCGCAGCGACAGCAAGCCTTGTTCAGTCTAGTTCACGTCGGGTTTTTATACGTCGCCGCTCGAAGCTTGTAATAGAATTCGAGGATGCGCTGCGATTTGTCCGTCAGTTGGCGCCAGTTTTCTTTGGTCGATGCCGTTAATATAGCAAAAATACTTTCGAAGCATTGTGAAGTAATAATTTAATCTAATAGTTTCACCATGTTTCGAAGTCAAATTCGTCAGCGGCAGGCTGCAAACGATCAGCCGATTGTTGACCTTTGAAGTGTGAAGTCGCAATAATTTATAAAATTTTTAAATGCGTTTAAGTGTGTTCGACATTTGTTATTAGAGCTGCCGGAAAGCCAACTATTTAAAAAAAAGTTTAATTATAATTTATTTAAAACTCTTGAAAGAAGTCTTACTGTGTTGTGTGAGTATCAAATTGAATAGGTAATTGCTTATGAAGCTCTCGCTTTTGGGTCGCATCCTTCGGCAAATGTGTGTTTCTTTCACTCATGAACATACTCCTTCTTGTTCATTTATTTTTATATGTATGTGCGTATGTGCTTTACAAATTTTTATAATATATTTAGGGTATTCATGAAATTGATTTTCTGATTTTGATTTTACAGGGTGATTCAGAACTTTAATAAAAAAACAAAATCAGCTCTATCAGAGATTCCTAGATTTTACAGAATCTGAAGTTCAAATGATTTCAAAATGCCATACGTTTCGTTGAGTGTTACCACGTTCGCATGTCATACATCTACTGCATGACATGAAACAGTCCTATATCATTCGCATTAGCGCGAAAGAAACAGCGTGACATTTTACTCATGTGGCAACGCTGTGCGGTTGCACATCGAATCGAATTCATTAGGGATAGATATGTTATTTGATTGCGAGGTCAGTCTAATTAATGATCAGTCGGAGCCAACATGTTCAAAGAGTGTTGATGGTTTAAAACCCAAATCTACGAAACAACATGTGCCAGCTAAGAACTCCGTATCCAATTTAATCTGTCAGAATGCAGGAGGAGAAAATCGAGATAGAGGAGAAACGAATCCATTGGGAGAAAGAGAAGGCACATGAAAAACTAAACTGGAAGATGGAGAAGGAACAGAATAAGATAACCTGGGAAAAAGATAATGATAATGGGAGAACGAAAAACTGGAACAGTTAAAGTTGAAGGAAATAGAGTTGGAGCTTAAGAAATAAGAGTTGCAACTACAATATAACTCTCAACAACAATAAAAAAATTATAGATAATGTTGATCAAATTTGGATTCCAAATATCGGTCTGTGGCATAAAGCAGCATTTTTTTTATTTCCACCTGCTTTAAACATGCAATCAAATGATCAAAGCGAGATTAAACAATTTTGTATTTCACAAATTAACATCTTCGAAATAAGTCCATCAACTTCACCTTCTGTTCCAGCAAAGTTCATATACACCAATTTCGGAAACCGTGTCTCAATTTTCATTTGAAAGCAGTGGTTCAGTTAACTCACTCAACAAATACCGCAGTAAATAAACGAAAAGATGTTAATTTTTTTTCTTCCTGAACTTTTTAAAAAGTCAACATTAAATACATTAAAAACACATACAGATTAAATGGAAAGCTACTGTAAAGAAATTGCGGAAATATCTGACGACTTTAATATATTAAAATGGTGGAAAACTAATGAAAAAACCTATCCAGCTCTATCTAAATTGGCTTTAAAAGTTCACCCAATTCCGGCTAGTAGTGCAGCTGTGCATTTTCTTTTGCTGGAAATACAATTACCGATAAAAGAAATAGTCTTGCCCAAAAATCTGTAGACAGCCTACTTTTTTTTAAATTCATATTTCAAGAGTTTTTAAAATTAGATAATTATAATAATTATAATGGAAATATACATAAGTATTAAGTCATAAATATGAATTTGTTAATATGTATTAAGTATGAATTCAAAATGAGTTCCTTTTTTTTTGGCATTGCCATATAAACCATGTTATATTACATTTAAATAATATAATTAATTAGAATGAATTATTTTTTTATATTAAACATACATATATATAAGTGTGAAATTAATTTGAATTTTTTTATTTTTCATAATTCATAATTTAATATGAAAATAAACATATGTATGTACTTTGTTGTAAAATGAAGTATTTTGATTTTTTTGTTTCACCTTCTTCCTCTTTTGCAGTCATCAGTAGTGCAGAGGCAGTGCTGCTGACTTCGCTCATGTACAAACTCACACGAGTTACTTTTTGCCTTTTGAGTTTTTTCTTTATTCAACTCAATCAATGCTGAACCGAATGTACGAACGCCCGAAATGAACGGTTTGAAGACGAGCATGAATAAAGTCAGATTTTAATCAACAGTAAAGCGTGTGCGCATGCAATATTGGTCGGTTGAGCCGAATGGCTCGATTATTCGGCATTTATTCGTGTATGAACATTTTTGCAATCACGCCATTTACATTTACATTTATACATTTTTTATTTTTATTATTATTATTTTTTTTTTTGTAGTTATCATCAGCGATTGTTAATTACAGCTGATGATAACTACAAAAACAAGTAAGAAAATCACAGTCGGGCGTAACCGACTGTAAGGGGCCCTGTACCGGTCAGGTCGCCTAACAAACACATGAAATGTTCCCCTAGCTTATGACCAAACACATGACCACTTCTCACTGCACGACTAAGTGCCTTTTAAAACATTTTTTGATGTATGAAACGAAAAGGGGGGTCGCTCAAATTCAATTGCTTATAAAATCGTCATTTATTATCCGATTTTGATGAACTTTTCGGATTTTGGCTAAGAAGGACGATATCTCTATACTGGCATACTTACTTTTTTTTGTGCCGAAGAAATTTTTTCCTTTTAAACTTGTGAAATTCCGGAGCAGTCCTAGTCGAATGCAAAAAACACGAAGTCTCTATCTATTACCGTTTCCGAGATCCTTTCGTTCATACGGACGGCCAGACGAGCGGACGGACAGACGGACATGTCTATATCGTCTCCTCTATCGCTCCTGACCATCCTAGTCGAATGCAAAAAACACGAAGTCTCTATCTATTACCGTTTCCGAGATCCTTTCGTTCATACGGACGGCCAGACGACCGGACGGACAGACGGACATGTCTATATCGTCTCCTCTATCGCTCCTGACCATAATGGGGGTAACTTTGGGGGGTCTCCGATTATTATTTCTACCTGTTACATACATTTGCACAAAACCAATAGGCTCTTGTACCTTCGGTACAGGGCCTAAAAATATAATAATAAAAATAAAAAATGTATACATACATTTCTATACGCTACGTGTATATACATATATATATATTTTATAGCGTATAGAAATACATGTAACAAAATATTTGCCACAAACGATCACAACGGAGTCACGTATGTTAATGCGAAAACCACACAAAGCAAATGTATAGAACTGAGTTGCTGTGTCTGTTTTTGTAAAAAGAGAAAAAAAAAACGGCGACAGACTACCGTAATATTTTGCAGTTGGCGCCATCGCAAATGAACATTCCATCGAAGCGCAGGCCTGAGCTGTATACTTTCGTTGCTGCGCAGCGACAGCAAGCCTTGTTCAGTCTAGTTCACGTCGGGTTTTTATACGTCGCCGCTCGAAGCTTGTAATAGAATTCGAGGATGCGCTGCGATTTGTCCGTCAGTTGGCGCCAGTTTTCTTTGGTCGATGCCGTTAATATAGCAAAAATACTTTCGAAGCATTGTGAAGTAATAATTTAATCTAATAGTTTCACCATGTTTCGAAGTCAAATTCGTCAGCGGCAGGCTGCAAACGATCAGTCGATTGTTGACCTTTGAAGTGTGAAGTCGCAATAATTTATAAAATTTTTAAATGCGTTTAAGTGTGTTCGACATTTGTTATTAGAGCTGCCGGAAAGCCAACTATTTAAAAAAAAGTTTAATTATAATTTATTTAAAACTCTTGAAAGAAGTCTTACTGTGTTGTGTGAGTATCAAATTGAATAGGTAATTGCTTATGAAGCTCTCGCTTTTGGGTGGCATCCTTCGGCAAATGTGTGTTTCTTTCACTCATGAACATACTCCTTCTTGTTCTTTTATTTTTATATGTATGTGCGTATGTGCTTTACAAATTTTTATAATATATTTAGGGTATTCATGAAATTGATTTTCTGATTTTGATTTTACAGGGTGATTCAGAACTTTAATAAAAAAACAAAATCAGCTCTATCAGAGATTCCTAGATTTTACAGAATCTGAAGTTCAAATGATTTCAAAATGCCATACGTTTCGTTGAGTGTTACCACGTTCGCATGTCATACATCTACTGCATGACATGAAACAGTCCTATATCATTCGCATTAGCGCGAAAGAAACAGCGTGACATTTTACTCATGTGGCAACGCTGTGCGGTTGCACATCGAATCGAATTCATTAGGGATAGATATGTTATTTGATTGCGAGGTCAGTCTAATTAATGATCAGTCGGAGCCAACATGTTCAAAGAGTGTTGATGGTTTAAAACCCAAATCTACGAAACAACATGTGCCAGCTAAGAACTCCGTATCCAATTTAATCTGTCAGAATGCAGGAGGAGAAAATCGAGATAGAGGAGAAACGAATCCATTGGGAGAAAGAGAAGGCACATGAAAAACTAAACTGGAAGATGGAGAAGGAACAGAATAAGATAACCTGGGAAAAAGATAAGGAACAGGAAAAAGGAGAAATCACTGCTACAAATAAAATGGGAGAACGAAAAACTGGAACAGTTAAAGTTGAAGGAAATAGAGTTGGAGCTTAAGAAATAAGAGTTGCAACTACAATATAACTCTCAACAACAATAAAAAAATTATAGATAATGTTGATCAAATTTGGATTCCAAATATCGGTCTGTGGCATAAAGCAGCATTTTTTTTATTTCCACCTGCTTTAAACATGCAATCAAATGATCAAAGCGAGATTAAACAATTTTGTATTTCACAAATTAACATCTTCGAAATAAGTCCATCAACTTCACCTTCTGTTCCAGCAAAGTTCATATACACCAATTTCGGAAACCGTGTCTCAATTTTCATTTGAAAGCAGTGGTTCAGTTAACTCACTCAACAAATACCGCAGTAAATAAACGAAAAGATGTTAATTTTTTTTCTTCCTGAACTTTTTAAAAAGTCAACATTAAATACATTAAAAACACATCTGACGACTTTAATATATTAAAATGGTGGAAAACTAATGAAAAAACCTATCCAGCTCTATCTAAATTGGCTTTAAAAGTTCACCCAATTCCGGCTAGTAGTGCAGCTGTGCATTTTCTTTTGCTGGAAATACAATTACCGATAAAAGAAATAGTCTTGCCCAAAAATCTGTAGACAGCCTACTTTTTTTTAAATTCATATTTCAAGAGTTTTTAAAATTAGATAATTAAAATAATTATAATGGAAATATACATAAGTATTAAGTCATAAATATGAATTTGTTAATATGTATTAAGTATGAATTCAAAATGAGTTCCTTTTTTTTGGCATTGCCATATAAACCATGTTATATTACATTTAAATAATATAATTAATTAGAATGAATTATTTTTTTATATTAAACATACATATATATAAGTGTGAAATTAATTTGAATTTTTTTATTTTTCATAATTCATAATTTAATATGAAAATAAACATATGTATGTACTTTGTTGTAAAATGAAGTATTTTGATTTTTTTGTTTCACCTTCTTCCTCTATTGCAGTCATCAGTAGTGCAGAGGCAGTGCTGCTGACTTCGCTCATGTACAAACTCACACGAGTTACTTTTTGCCTTTTGAGTTTTTTCTTTATTCAACTCAATCAATGCTGAACCGAATGTACGAACGCCCGAAATGAACGGTTTGAAGACGGGCATGAATAAAGTCAGATTTTAATCAACAGTAAAGCGTGTGCGCATGCAAGATTGGTCGGTTGAGCCGAATGGCTCGATTATTCGGCATTTATTCGTGTATGAACATTTTTGCAATCACGCCATTTACATTTACATTTATACATTTTTTATTATTATTTCACAAATTAACATCTTCGAAATAAGTCCATCAACTTCACCTTCTGTTCCAGCAAAGTTCATATACACCAATTTCGGAAACCGTGTCTCAATTTTCATTTGAAAGCAGTGGTTCAGTTAACTCACTCAACAAATACCGCAGTAAATAAACGAAAAGATGTTAATTTTTTTTCTTCCTGAACTTTTTAAAAAGTCAACATTAAATACATTAAAAACACATACAGATTAAATGGAAAGCTACTGTAAAGAAATTGCGGAAATATCTGACGACTTTAATATATTAAAATGGTGGAAAACTAATGAAAAAACCTATCCAGCTCTATCTCAATTGGCTTTAAAAGTTCACCCAATTCCGGCTAGTAGTGCAGCTGTGCATTTTCTTTTGCTGGAATTACAATTACCGATAAAAGAAATAGTCTTGCCCAAAAATCTGTAGACAGCCTACTTTTTTTTAAATTCATATTTCAAGAGTTTTTAAAATTAGATAATTATAATAATTATAATGGAAATATACATAAGTATTAAGTCATAAATATGAATTTGTTAATATGTATTAAGTATGAATTCAAAATGAGTTCCTTTTTTTTGGCATTGCCATATAAACCATGTTATATTACATTTAAATAATATAATTAATTAGAATGAATTATTTTTTTATATTAAACATACATATATATAAGTGTGAAATTAATTTGAATTTTTTTATTTTTCATAATTCATAATTTAATATGAAAATAAACATATGTATGTACTTTGTTGTAAAATGAAGTATTTTGATTTTTTTGTTTCACCTTCTTCCTCTTTTGCAGTCATCAGTAGTGCAGAGGCAGTGCTGCTGACTTCGCTCATGTACAAACTCACACGAGTTACTTTTTGCCTTTTGAGTTTTTTCTTTATTCAACTCAATCAATGCTGAACCGAATGTACGAACGCCCGAAATGAACGGTTTGAAGACGAGCATGAATAAAGTCAGATTTTA
>JAWNNP010003093.1:0-49239 GCA_035044805.1 Leucophenga maculata
GAGCACAGGCGTACCTTGGCTGCGACAAGATAGTGGTCCGAGTCAATGATGAGACCACATAACGGTCAATCGTCCAACATGCTCGATGCGTGCTTTCCGTCAATCAAAACATGATAAATTTGGTTCCGTGTACTAATTTGATGGACTCATACGTGTAGCCTTTTGGTGTTTAAATCTGTTACCATGTTCCGACCTGCGGCGAAATCCCCGTCCAATCCATCGGATTTATTGGATTGCAGTGATGTCAGCCATGTGTCCTAACTTACCTGTGTTTTTATCATCATCATGTTAAGTAATGCTGTCTGAATTACATTTAATTTTTTTTTAAAATGCATTACTCGTATCGGACAGACTTCCCAATCAAGGTTTTTAATATATGTTGATATATTTACCAGAATGTATTGACTTTAAATTTATTTTGATTTTGTTTGGTGACCAGCTAAACAACAAACAATTGGTTTGTATATACATATAATACATATAATGCATTTTATTATGAGTACCAAGTCTAATATATTGTTTAATCCGATAATTAGTATAGGTGGGGAACTCTATGATAAGATTATCAGAAAACAGTACAATGTACTATTTATTAAAAGAAGATAAGATTATTTAAATTGGCAACTGTTATTATTTTGACTCAATGGCACACTGCCAAGGGGGTCTCAAACTGCAAACTATTTTAACTAATATTATTATTTGATTTGGGTTTAAACGCGCTCATTTTAAAAATATAATTTCTTATCAGTAGAACAGTCGATCCATTGCATGCACAGTTGAAAAATTGCTAATAGATTATCCGAAAGTAATTGCAGATGAAATGTTTAAAAGTTTTAAGTTAACACAACTGATGAAATGAAATGAAAATTGTAAATTGTTTGATTAGATAGTCCGACAAACTTAAATATAAAAATGTTTAATGCAGAATTATGTTTATACGATTAGATTATTGATCTACACTGGGCAACAATCAGTATCGTTCCGGGTTGAATGTAATATTTATTATATCTGATCGCTTTACATTATTTGTTTGCGATCTGAAGATAAACGATAATCGGAATCGTAGAATCGACTTAATTTAATAAGCTTATCACATTTTTATGTATAAAATAAATTTTAGCTGTTGTTGAAGACAAATTGTACTTTGTTGTCTGTTGCTTCACATATATTAGGTGGGCTGTCACATATCCATATGATTTTTAGTTAGCCCTAACCTTCAAAAGACACGTTTTTGAGATATATTATTTCGAGTGAAACAACTGAGGCCCGAGGACGATGCATACAGTGGATCCCCCAAATAGGCTGTTACCGACGAAAACATAAAAAAAAACAACATTTTTTTGGATTGTAAAGTGAAATTGATCGAGATAGCTGAGACTCTAAAGGAACGTTCTGGACATATCGTATGTATGTGTTCAAGTGTTCAAAGTGGATGCAGCGCGAGCTTACAATCGAACAGAATACACAATGAATCGAGAATTCTAATATGTGTTTGGAGCGGTTCTGTCTTCATAAATTCGAATTTTTGCATCGAAATGTGACAATGGATAAAACATGGCTCCATTATTTCACACAAGTCAAAATATTGCCCCTTCCGATTTTAATATTGTAAAAAGTAGCCTATGTTATTTTCCAAAGAATCAACTACTTCTACAACAAATATCATACAAATTAGTTAAGCTGTTTAGGAGTGATGCGCGCGCAAACAAACAATTTGGCCAACAAATGGAAATTTCAAGGGAAGGTTTTCGTTGGATTATTTTTGACTTCTTTTGACGTAGATTATCTTAACGACGAACTCAGGTCTTTGTTTGGTGATGAAGCACCATCAAAAACCACTGTATATCGGTTATACGGTGAATTGAATCTGGATCGTAGTTTGCTCAACGACGAATTCTGTAAAGATCACCCAAAATCATTTTTTGTGCCAGAAAACCTCGATGGTGTGCGTGAACTGCTAATACGAGATCCTTATGAGACATACCGTAAGATTGAGGCATCTTAATTCCACCAGCTTACATAAGATTTTGCATAAAAACTTTGCCGTAAAAATGGTTTGTTCAAGTTGGTTTGCGCATAATTTGACAACCGCTCAAAAAAAGTACTCTTATGGGTTTGATGCAAAGAAATGCTGAAAATAAGGATCACCGATTGACCGTCTGACTGTTTCAAGACGAACCAAATCCACCAAAAGTCATATGGCCACTGTTCCGCTTGAGAAATGTAGGACTGTCAATTCTGAATTCTGGTACACGACCATTTGTTGTCGGAGAAATTCGCAAAAGCAACCGCCGAAGACGAATCACCCTCCACCATGGAAATGCAAGCTCTCATACATCGTTTCACACAAAACAGTTTTTGACCCCTCAAAATATCAAATAAATGTGCCATCCGCCGTACAGCCCTGATTTATCATTCAATGAATTCTTTTTATTCCCACACATCAAAAATAAACTGCGTTGTAAACGTTTTTCTACGTCCAAAGAAGCTGTAGATGCGTTCAAAACCCATGTTTTGGAGCTGCTTCAATCGGAGTGGAAAAAGTGCTTCAAAAATTGGTTTGGGGAATATTTTAAAAATCGTATTTATGATGGAAGGAAAGTGGTTAACTATCAGACTAGCTAGAATCTGCTTTACAGATCTGATGTGTGAAGTAGCTTCGGTACATATTGGCACAACTAATATGAGTTTTCGTTCAATTCTGAACTAGTTGGCTATGGCGTTTATGAAGACGAATTTGAGGACAACTTTGATGTTGGCTTTTTGGCTACGAGGGCTCAAAAACATCATCGTTCTCATAGCCAAAATCCATTATCAAAGTCGTCATGAAATTCGTCTTTAAAAACAGCGAAAAAGCATTATTATATTATTTATAAAAGAGATCTTATGAACTAGCGACCTTATGAGATCTGTTGTTCGTCATTGTGCGTTAGCTGAGGGACTGTATGAATTTTTTTATTACCCTTGGATAAAAATTGTCTACCGTGCTAAAATGGAAGCCTATCAATTGAAATCTATTTCAAGCTACAGCCGCACATTCTGTGGAAATGTTAAAAGAGTTGTAGTTCTCGAGGGAACTTAGTAGTCCCTTAACAAATAATTACTTAACCATCAAACGACACTGGTCCATTAGCATTCTTGTCAGCATTATTAGTTTGTTCCTTGTTTCATTATCCTGTTTGTTTCATTTCGGAAAAACTCCGATATTGTCTACCCTCGAATGCCACAAAAAGGTTTTGGAAGAATGGTTTTGTAGCAAGCTCATCGGCTTGTTCTTTATCTAGTTTGTTTCAAATGACTCAAGCATCAGTGTCAGTTTGTTGGGTTTGAAATAAGGGTTTTCAAAGCTGCCTGACTATCCACAAGGAATAGCAATATCACAATTAGGATAGCCTCTATCTAGGTTAAACTATTGATGTGCATAGTTTAACCTAGATAAGATGCAGTGCTTTATGCGTATATTACCTGATGGTATATGGCTTTAGTACAAAACATCTTTCGGACGTCCATAGGCTATGTCGACCTCAAAAAGAATAATAAGTCTTGATCAGCTTGAAAAGTGAAATCGTTTTAGACATATCTTTCTGCCTGTCCGTAGGAAAAACGTGTATTGGGATATTATAAGAAATAAAGCTTTCCAGTTTGGATATTTATATTCTCCTATTTCTTCTTCAAATGACTTGTATTTCTTGAACGTGTTATTTCCTCCTCCCTAACAGGGGTTAACACTTACCATGCAAGCTATCTCCTCATTCTACGTTTTTGTATCTTTAAGAATTTTATTAGAAAATAAATAAATGGTTCCACTTCGGTATAAAATTTTCTTTGTATACTGTTGGCTAGTGTTATCTGCAAACTCAAACTTTGAATCAAATATTAGCAATATTAACAATGCTCAGTACACGGGCAAACTTTCCAAAGTGCAGTCGTTTGCGATTAAACAAAAATAAATACAAATATCATAGAATAAAAATAACAATAAACTTCAAAATGATATTCATTGCCATCTTTGCATTGTTCCTGTTCTTATTATATCTGATACACTGTGGAAATCGGCGACGTATTGCATTAATACGGAATATACCAGGTCCATATGCGCTGCCCGGTTTGGGTTCGTTACAGGTTTTCTTTCAACTAAGTCCTAAAAGTGAGTAGTAAGATTTTCTTTTATAAATATTTCTATAAAGATTTTCTATTTAGATTTCCTGCTACGTAGTAAAGCTATGTCCGATAAATATGGACGTGTTATACGTATTTGGGTCTTTAATCGTTTGGTGATTGCTTGCAGTGATATGGAATTATGTGAGCAGCTGCTTTCCAGCTCACAGCATATAGTAAAACATTCATTCTACAAGATACTTGGACAATGGTTGGGCAACGGCTTGCTACTTAGCGATGGCAAGACATGGCACCAGCGCCGAAAGATTATAACGCCAACGTTTCACTTTAAGATACTCGAACAGTTTGTTGAGGTTTTTGATCAGCAGACAACAATTTGTGTAGAGCGTTTAGCACCGAA
Source organism: Leucophenga maculata (assembly GCA_035044805.1). NCBI lineage: Eukaryota > Metazoa > Arthropoda > Insecta > Diptera > Drosophilidae > Leucophenga > Leucophenga maculata. Next base: position 4,520 of record JAWNNP010003093.1, read on the forward strand.
GGCTGATGGTAAGACTGCCTTCGATGTGTATCCATTTGTGTGTCATGCTGCCTTGGATATTATTGCCGAAACGGCAATGGGTACAAAAGTTTATGCACAGAGCCAGAAGAGCACAGAATATGCAAAGGCAGTGAATGAGTGAGCGATTTATTTCTTACTTAATCTTAATAGCTTCCCTAAAGCGTTCTTTTTTAGAGCAACTACCATACTTGCAATGCGCATGATATCAGTTTTTATGCATAATGAAATAATTTTCACCCTGCTGTATCCATGGCTGAAACTTCGCCAAATGAAACTTATACGCATTATGCATGATTTTACTATAAAAGTCATAGAAGAGCGACGCAGTAAATTGGAGAAGCTTATAACAACGACTGACGTGCCGGAGGAGGATCATGCACTGGGCACCAAGAAGCGCATGGCCTTTCTCGATGTGTTGCTGCAGGCAACTGTTGATGGTAAGCCATTAGCTAACGAAGAGATACGCGAAGAAGTAGATACTTTTATGTTTGAAGGACATGATACTACGACTTCGGCCATCTGTCATGCACTTTATCTACTGGCCAGACATGCTGAGGTTCAGCAAAAGCTACACAAAGAAATAGTTGCAGTGCTGGGTGAAGATCCTACACGTGCGCTTAGCATGCGTGATTTAAGCGAGTTGAAGTATATGGAATGTGTCATTAAGGAGACTTTACGCATGTGTCCACCTGTGCCACTTATTGCACGTAAAATTGAGCAGGACTTCAAATACAGTGAGTCTAAATTCATTAATTATCAGAAATCTATATAATATAATTCCTTTTGCAGCACACTCCAAGTTGGGTGATGGCGTCATACCCGCTGGTACAGAGTTTCTTATTGGCATCTTGGGCCTGAGTTTTAATGAGTCTGTCTTTAAGCATGCTGAGAAATTTATACCTGAACGCCATGAGCATTGCGAATGTGCTGGTGCTTTTGCTATGGTTCCTTTCAGTGCAGGACCAAGAAATTGTATAGGACAAAAATTTGCTATGCTCGAAATGAAAACTATGCTGGCGAAAATTGTTCTTGCATATGAGTTGCTACCCTTCGGCGAAGATGTCAAACCGGAAATGAATATTGTTTTGCGTTCTGGCACTGGTTTTCAGTTGGGCATGCAAAAAAGAGTGAAATGTGATTAATTGTAGATGAAACTGTTTTTTTTTTTTGCTAAAATGAAAATAAAAGTTGAAAGAAAAATTCTTTTTTTTTATTCAAAAACTTAGAAAGAATATTTTAACCGGAACCACCCTGTGAGAATAGTTGGTACTTTCATTAAAGACTATCAATCTGAAGCGGGAATAAGTGATATTAAATGGCAAAAGTTTAAGGCTTTATAGTCTCCGATTCTTCTTGTTTATAGTCAGCTAAATGTACGATATGCGATTTTTTCCCCCAACAAAAAGGAGAGTCAGCAACCTGTCCTCCACCTGTTTTAGTTGTCCTATTTGGATTCTAATGGAATATTTTATTAGAATTGGGGCAAAGTATACCAAGATGATCTGAAGAATGAGTGTGAGAACTATACAAGCTTGAAGGCTCCATTTCCACAAATCAAATCCACATTCTTGAAGGATCGAAAAATTAATGTCTTTGAAATATCATCATTATTTCATCATTATTTGTATGAAAATAAGATATATAGAAGCTATCCAAGTTATGAGTTCCGTGTTGGTTTATAATCGATCATAAACGCGAACTCTTCGAAGCATTATTTGGACCAACAAAGTGAAAACTTCGAGGCAGCGTTTAGTTTTGGATCAATTTTAGCTCAATCTCAAGTAATTTTTACGAAGACATACACAAGAGAAGATAAAACAGTGAGTAAAAGCAGGCTAGAGTACTCGAAGAAAGCAAGGTTCCATTTGCCGGATAGATTATGTCTTCAAGTTTTTGTGAACATGAAGAAATGATGCGGTGGTAATATATTTTTCTTTAAATAGGGATGGTAAATGGGAATCACTTGTCTTTTTTTTTTAGTTTTTATTTTTATTCTTTTTATTCATAACGTAAATCCGTTTGATGGGCTCTTCATTTCAATAACGTGATCTTGGAGACTATAAGATATAAAGCCTTCAATGGATATCATTACCTCTTCAGATACTTTTATTAAATGAAAGCTCCAATGTTAAATTTTGTGCATGTTTGTGCATGGTTTTTTGATAAAAAAAAAAATTTCGTTATAATGACTAAACAAATCTATACATAAAATAAATTAGTAAACGAAATTTGTGTTTTCTTTCTGTGCGCATCATAATAAAGCCACACATGGCATTCAAAATTGAATTATTGATAGATTAGAAGCTTTGTTGTGAGTAACATTTAGCGCTTATTTCATCAAAACCGATCTGCATAATCAAAAGATATTAATATTAAAATATAAAATAAATATCTAAGCTAGACAATAGCTAAACAGTAAAGCTATTCAAACTGTTTGCCATTGCTAGTGCTTTTCAAACCAATGACATATGTGCTACTCAAACTGTACTCGATTTAAATGTTCGTGTTTCCGAAAAGTATCCGGCCTACGTTCAGATCTCCGCGTTGGTGCTATTCTTCGTCATCCGAACCGTGTCACTCTTTGAAGTTGTCTCCAGTGGTGCTTTCACATCTTAAAGCATTCCTCAAACGCAGATTTTGAAATGGCCTTCAGTTCACGCGTCGCATTACTGTGAATCGTATTAATGTCGCCAAACCGCTTTCCTTTGAGCGGTATTTTCAATTTTCGGAACATTCAAAAATCGCAGACAGCTATGTCGGGGCTGTGCGGAGGATGACGAAGCTGTACAATTGTGTGTTTCGGTGAAGATGCCAGTCACCGCTTGACCAGAAACGCGGTCGTTTTCTTCTCATGGCAACACGCAATCTTTTCAGAACTTCAAAGTAAACTTCTTTGTTGATCGTCTGACCTTTTGGAGCTAGTCGAATTTTTGCAGCTCTACCTTCCCAATAATGAACCAAATGAAACAGTTATTTTGCATCCTTCTTGTCTCATTAATGTTCTATACATACTTTTTTTTGTTCAACAATTTCATACATTTTATAATATTTGCAACGTTTTTTACCTGAGAACCCATTGTGCGAATAGATTTCTCTAAGCGATGAAGAAGAAGAACACACTACTATAAGTACACATTTTCCACGTTTCCTTAAACACTAACAGCTTAACTAATAAATCGATTAAAGTTTCCAAATCAATCACGCTTTTTCAGTGCTATTTGAAAGCCATTTGAGGAGTCTAAAGCTAAGCGCAACACAAGTTTAGGCATATCCCCATAAGGCAGCAGCTCATATCTAACTAAAAGCTTTGAGATTAAAGTTTTTAGCAGTGATATACTAAATAATTGTGCCGGACAACTGCGTGGTCCCATGCTGTAGTGTAATAATTTATCCATGCCAGCAACAAACTGTCGATCTGGATTAAACTGTGCCGCATTGTCAAATATTGCCACATTGCGTTGCATATGATAGATATCTACGTAGATCTCTGTACCTTTAAGCAATGTACCAGCACCAACTTCAGAATGTTCTACTTGAAATAACAAAGCATATTAAAATTCAGAACAATTATTTCCATTTGAACTTACTGTAATCAAAATCCTTCGTCAGCTGTCTGCCTATAATCACTTGCGGCGGATACAAACGCATTGTTTCCTTAATAACACAATTCAAATAGTTTGTATCTAATTGCGTCACAAGTTGCTGTTGCACACTGGGATGTCTGGCAATCGCAAGTAGCGTAAAACAAAGCGCGGTACTTGTATGGAGATATCCTTGATAGAGCAAAGTATTCAATTCGGCAGTGATTTGCGCATTTTGTAGTGTATTAGCTGCTGTTAGTATATCTAAAATGGTTTTATGTTTGCTAGAAGGCTCGAAATTGTCATTTGTAATAGTTATGGCGTAGATACTATCTCGGCTATCTCTCGATTTCAATTGTTGTGCACGCCGATCGGCAATAAGTTGTAAATTCCAGCCTTGTAATTGTTTAATAAGCTTTTTCTCTCTGTAACGCATGTGCGGCGAGGTTATAAAATATGCAAAACTATTTGTTGCATTCGGATTGAGATGACGTGCGCGATAGATGTTTATGAGACTGCAATATTTTGTGAAATATTTTGTGTAATAATTTTTGTACGAAGTATACTTGCTACTTACTCTATAACAGCCTTCGAATACTTTGCACTAAATGTGCACTCTTCTGCGCGTTTCAAGCCTAATGTAGAGGCTTTAAAAAGAAAGCAAAAAATAAAGTGCTTCATTGTTCTTCAATTAAGTATATTTACTTACCCAACAAGATGTTCATCACTGTACTTGAAATATGCGGCCAAAGATCAAAGATTTCACTATTTGCAGCCTTCTCTTCCAGTGCGCTTATCAAATTCTCGGCATTGCTATCAAAAACACATTGCAACGCTTTTAAATTTTCTTTCATAAAAAATTGTGTTATCAATTCATGCCGTTCGTGCCACGCTTCGCCCTCCACAAACAACATTCCATTACCTAGCCAATCTTTTAACAATTTATAACCGGTATTCAAGTGGTCCGTCGATTTCAGTAGCTGTTCTACAAATTCATAATCCGTTGTTGGTATAAATAGGCGATCAAAAACCCAGCAGCGCGAGAGCTGGCCAAATGTTTCCAAATATTCGCTGGCACGTTTAAAGAAGTCTGAAACAAGATTTTTAAATTAAATTTTCTTTTGCATAAATAATCTGCAGTGTACCAACTTTTTGGTGTTAGTAGTATCACCTTCTGCATTGAACCCATTAGTGGAAAGGTGAAAGGTCCTTTGAGATTCTTTATGACAGCACGATGCTTGCGCGTTTTGAAATAATTGAAGGCTGAGGCCAAACAAAGGCAAATAAATATGCTGGCGAGTATCATTTTGTATGAAGCAGTTGGCACCTTCACTGCTGGAGGTCCAACAGTAACTAAAAATCCATTTCGTTAGTGGAAGTGAAGTGCTATTGCTGAAGCTATTGCTTTCTAATGCTAATCTAAAATGCGTTTTATGAGTTACTATAAAAATGAACATATTTTTAGCTCAATGTGCGTTCATTGATATTTTGGTATGGTTGGGAGAGAAACAAAATTTTATATTTGCCAATGCGCAAATCTGAAAAATTGCGTTAATGAACTTTTATGCTAATATTGAACCAATTAAAAAAAGTTTTTCTTAGAGAAACGCTGAACTGCTTGATTCTAGTATGGTGGCTGTCCCGAATAGTAGGGTGGATTGGTGTTCTTCTCTAAAATGCACTTTCAAGTGAGCACACTATATCATATTTAAAGCTATTATCGACAATAAAAAATATGTTTATTCTTGCAAAATCGTATCTTTTCATAAGAGTTTAGATAAGATACATCCAATTTAATATTTTAATGAAAACATTTAAAAAACTCTTATTTCTCATTCAAAAACTCAGAAAGAAGGAGCATGTTTATATAGGATTTACTCCTTAGAGAAGGGTTGGCAAGTTCATTGAACAATATTTAACAGAAGAAGAAAGAGAAAACATTAAATATGAAACCAGGAATTCTTTTATTTCATAATCTCGAAGTTCTGGTTGTTTATAGCCAGATATACGTACATGTCGTACATGTAGGGTGCCACCCCTTTTAGTGATGCAATTTCAACCCTAATAGTATATAGCACGTTCATTGAAGTCAATTGATCTGAAGAAGGAATAACAGAAATTTAATATCGAAGCTTGATGGCACTGTTATTAGTCACTAAAAAAGTTTTAGTTCCAAAATCTGGGCCTATAGCATAGTGAGCACTGAGGGAGGAAGATAGTACCAAGGATACGTATCTAAGTGCTTTGGTCGTTTTAAATGCATTATTTCCGTATTTCTCTACATTTATTTTGTAACCTGATAAAACAATTACAATTGAAGTGAAAAATATTAAAATATCACTGGAAAGGTTTTGTCTGAGGTAATAACACCAAAACTCCATCAAATGTAATGTCTTCATTGCCTTTTTTGTAAGCCATTTTACACTCATCCCATAAAATGCACTTCCAAAGAACTTTTGCCATTCTTGATGTTTTAGAATGCTTACATGTTTTTGGGTATTCTGTAAACTGCATGTTTAGTGTCACTTCAATGGTTGAATGCCAATGACTTGCCACATATTTTAAGACAAAGATCCTCTATTAATATTAGTATAATTCGTCTGTGAAAACCAAGCCATGCTTGTGTGATTTTTGATGTTTTCTTATCAGAATATCCTAGCACATATAGTCTTTGTAGCTCTGCCACAACTGTGTTGTTTGTGATGGAAAATATGTAGACCAAATAAGCCCAAAACATATAAAAATCTATAGTATTTTGTGATTACTTATCGAATGAAATTTCTCAAACAGACATCGATATAACTCATATAACTGAGGAATCGTTGGAATCCATGAAAGTATGCTCAGCGGTGTTCCTAGATGTATCTCAAGCCTTTTAAAAAGTGTGGCATGAATGATTGATTCACAAAGTAAAAACAATGTTCCCAAGCGAGTATGCTGCCATACTAGAGTCATATCCCTACGATCGCTTTTTCAGAATTAAAAATGATGTTGAATATTCAGAACTTCGTGCCATAAAAACAGGTATTCCTCAAGGTAGCATACTTGTTCCGCTGCTATATTTATTATGTATCCACGATATCCCACACGTGGATGGACCACTATTGCTACCTTTGCTGATGACACCGCAATGCTTGCAGTCGGAAGAGATTAAACTGAAGCAACGCAAAAACTCCAAAATGCAATAAACCAAATTTCCATTTGGACACGAATCTGAAGGAACAAACTTAATAATCTAAAGTCAACACATATTGACTTCACAAACAAACAAATTCGCCTCCTCCCGTTGTATATAGATGGAATTCAAATACCAGCCAATTCCAATACAGCAATATATATGGGTATCGAACTTCGAAGTTCCAAACTTCGTTGGAATGAGCATGCTAAGAAAAAGCGCGTTGAAATGGGCATTAAATATAGATCGAATGTAAATATGTACTCGAAACCAGTGAATCCGATAATTCAGCGCTCTGCAAGAAACATCAGTCATGTTATTAAGACGGCTATTTGGTCTTGCATACGAACGGCTATCTATTTTATAAAACTTGTTCCATGAGCTAATATCTTAAGTAGCAGGGATATCTTTCCATATATATCCATTTTTTACAGAAATTTTGAAATTTTACGACCTTTTACAATCTTCGGATTGAATCCAAGTATTGATGCGAGTGTATCGGGTTTTAAAAATGCTTTGCTAGCTGTGTTCTCGTCATTAGTTCCTTCTTGCCTTGTGTTTATCGAGATGAAGTCCAAGCTCCGGCTATAATTTGCCTTGAATTTCCGCTTTCCGTGAGGGCCACGTACTTACAATTCATGGATACTACTTCTATATGAAACTTTAAGAATAAATTAATAAAAACCAAGCCACGCTTTTTTTATGGGCTCCTCCATGTTTTGTTATAGCTTCCTGTTACTTTGCTGCAGTTAACCAGGCTGACGGTGCTGCCACCATTTGCAAGCTAAAACTAAACACTAATATATAAAATTTTTCGATTAAATATTTAAACAATTTGAAAAGTTTTATTGGTTTTGGTGATGTTTGTTCCTAAACAAATTCAAAATCACTTTGCAGCATGTTGCTTTTGCAGAATGTTGCATAGCGGCAGATGACTTCCACAATGTTGCTGCAACATGTTGCTGTAATTTCTTAACTGAATTTGAATTGAAATATTTTCATCTTATTGCTTGCTAAGCAGTCAGGAAGCTCAGCTTTCGTTGCCGGAAAAAATTTTTAATAAAATAAAAATAAAAACAAATTATTTTTAAAAATAATATAAATTGTTAAAATTCATAAAATTTGCGAATATATTTTTTTACTTGCAAGTTTTTACACAAATTTTGCAAGCATAATAAAAAAAAAATTAAATAAAATTAAATTCTTAAAGAAAGTAAAAAAAATATGCCTTAAAAATCTTGCCCTATAAAATTTAAATCACCTACAATCTACACAATTAAATTTAAATTAAACAAGTCAGTTTGTCTTGATTGGCCAAGATGCCGATTGCAAATACACATGAGTTAATACACACACACACACACACATATACAAAAGGAGGAGTTCATTTGCTTCCAAAAAAGCTGCACACGCACAAATACAAATACAAGAAATCGCACAGATACATGCAGATGCCAATCGAGCTGCGAGAAGCTATAACGTACAGGATTTTAAGGGAAGTAGCAGGAGCAACAGCAGCAGCAAAAGCAGCCACCGCAAATACAACAAATTTCGTTAGCTATTTTGGTGTACTGGCTGCCGCTGCTGCTCCTATGTTATGCTTCGAAGAACCTCAACACGCTCGTTCGCTCGCTCGTGCGCACTTGCTCCCTACGTGTACGCGAAGTAACAAGCTGCCTCAATACGCATTTGAACTGGCTGGTGACCTTTCTTAAACGCCCCCTTAAAGAGACTCAAAGCAAAATCAAAGAAAATAGCTCAGCATTCGGTGTATCAATAGTCAAACTCGTTTATAAAATTTAATTTGCCCAAAAAGCAAAACACAAAAACCCAAAACATTTACAACTATTAAACACGTAAAGGGGCAATCATGTTCCCAAGGCGAGGCGAGATGGTCGAACAAATTGTCGCATAAAAACAGCTGTCACAAATCCTTCTTGCCAAAGTAGCAGCAAGTATCCTTTGGCTATGCTTAAGTACTATTCGATTGAAAAGTTTTATATATTTTGGTTTGGTTTTTGTCCTTTTGTTGGGTTTTTTTTTTTTTTTGCCGGCAGTTGAATAACATGTTAAACATTTTCGTTCTTAACCCTTTATCTGTTGCTGGTCTCAACTGTCAAAAGTACATTTGCCTTGGTTACACCGCAACATAGAAATGTGGAAGTTGTGCTGAGCTGAAGAGCTGAGCGTGACAGAGAGTTGTGGCACATCTAATGACAACCGAGCATGAAGTTCTTTGTATTTTTGCCTTATTGCCTCCAGCGTAGCATTGGGGTTTTCTTGTGTTAGGATTTTCTATTATGTAATAGGATTTTAAAAAATGGAGATGAAGATTCTATGTATTTTTGGACAATTTCAAAGAGCTTTTATTTTAATTTTAAAATAGAAAAGTAAGATGTGTAAGATTTTCTTGATGCAAAGCTATTTTTCGTTCGATATATTTAGTCCAGCGTTTTCGTAATTTTTTATTTCATCCAATTAATGATATTTCTAAAGACCCTCAAACTTGCTTAGTCAAATGCGGTCGTTTCTGCTTCAAATCAATTTTGAATCTGTGTAAAAGCTCTGATGGGTGATGGGTCCATGTTCTGTATGCAATAGCGAAAGAACGCTTAACTCGTTTGTACTGCGGCTGAACATTGCCAAAGATTACTTTGAAGTTTTTAGACGGTTTCGCTTATGGTCGAAGGTGAACAATCGTGGCACCCATCGCGTGGATAGCTATATGTCCAAATACCTTACTCACAACCATTTTTCAGTCTTGACCTGACGAAGAAATGCAATTCTGCCCCTATACTCGTACCTGTGGTGCCGATGCCACTTATTATTAATCCCAAGTGTGACGAGATTTCTTTACATTAGATCCCCATATAAGACTTGCGTGTTGGAGCACGTTCGTCATCGAATAACTCATTAGTTACTTAGTAGATGGCCTTCAACTGTCAACTGTAGTCTTGTGCGCCAGCTGTTTTGAATGCCAAGTATGCTGAGATATGTCCATACCTGGGCATTGCAACGCGTGCTCTATTTAGTCGACCTCCAATCAAATTCGGGCTACCCCATGTAAGCCATGCGTGCTGGTGCTCTTTCATCCATTCAAATGAGTTGATCACCCCAGTGAAGAGTGGACTATGTCAACCTCATCGAATAATTCATACAGCTCGCGCATAAAAAGAGGACTTTCTCTCAAAGACGTTTCGCCTGGCTCAATCACGGTCCTTGCCTCTGCGCCATATAGTAAGACCAGGAGTACCAGCCTCTTGTAGATGTTGATTTTCGTCTTTCGAGAGAGGGACTTACATCTCATTTGCTTGCTTGGCACAATTTATTAACTATAAGCAAGCGAGATTCTGCACCTGTTCTCCATGCTGGCGTTGTTGTTGCTTGTCATTTCGGAGCCAAGATAGAAGTTTTCTACAACACTGAAGTTGATGTCGTGTGTGTCTTTGTTAAACTGAAGGTTTTTTTTTCAAGATTGGTCATAATGTAAATATTTGGACACTGGTCAACTATTTATGTCTGATATTCGTATATGGCTTCACACTTTTACACAATTCGCGCGACCAAATCGTATATACCATGGAATCGTATATCCATTGTAGTTGTGAGGTCTCCTTAAAAATAGGATAAAGAACCCTCCAGTCATTGGGTATGCGTTCGTCCGATAATATCTTAAATAAAAGTTGGTTCATAGTCATAACCAATTCTTCGACACCGGTCTTGCATAACTCAGCTGGCCGCCATTAGAGCCTGCCGCTTTGGTATTTTTTCAGATTTTTAACAACCGAATTGACCTCGTTATAGTCCGGTGGCTCTACAATAGTACCATCATTAACTGGTGTTTCCGGAGTCATTTCTCCTCCAAGAAGAAAAATTACTCCTTCAAAATCTCAGTGATTCCTGTGCATCACTTGCCAGATTTCAATTTTTGTCTTAACAGAAACCCACTTTGGGCTTAAAACCTTCGGTCAGAAGCTTGACATTTTGATAAAGTTTTCGAGCTTCATTTCTGTCACATCATCTCTTAACATCCTCTCCCGCCTTTCGTGCTCTGTTTTCTTGCGTCTTGAAAAGCGTTTCTCCTTTCCCTATCTTTGTCGCTAACAGCTCGCGTTGCTTTCGTCTACAGAGTTTGCTGATATGCGACGTTTTGTGGTTTTGTATAACCAATGATCTCCTTGGCAGCCCTAACCATATCTTAGGAAGGCAAATATTTTACACGGAGCAGTCGGGAGAGTATGTTTGAGAAGGCTTCGGCGATCTGTTGTGAACGCAGCTTGCCCAAGTCTAACTTTCATTGGAACGTGCGGCGTGCACCACGCTGATCCAAGTGCGTAACTCGTTTATGATAACTGCATAACTCTGGTGATGAGTTGACATCTTGTCGATGCACTGATCCCACCAATTTAAAGCTGAATAGTTTTCTTTGCACGTTGCACCCAGTGTCGTGTTCAGAATCTCAGCAATTCGATGTCCGAAAAAAGGCTTCAACTTTTGTGACTTCAAGTAAATTCAATGCAATACTGGTGTAGAGTTCCTCCAGAATGTGGTGCCATGAACTATTAACTTGTGATGTTCTTGGATCAGTGTATTTAGCCGAGCTCCAAGAAGAGTGGCATAAAGCGCTAAACGTGGAATGGATAACAGTTTTTTGGGTGCAAGACGAGTTTTCCGTATACAGAATACTACACCGGTTGTCAGATGCGAAAGCTGCAAAGGCGATCTAAAGACTATCTTCAACAAATATATGTAGTTGCAAGTTGTTGTAGTTATTGAAATTCTGTGAATAGCAACGAGGTGTCTAAAACTTAAACTTGTTCTGTAGCTCCAGTCATTATGTAGCACTCTATTTGACGATTCCATTTACGTTGAATCAGGACCTTGGCCAAAACATGAAAATATGCAATGAGTCCGAAGGGGTCAAAGACAGCCTTAACAATGCTAGCTATATCAGGATGTATATCGTGGTCCTTCAATCGTTTGCGGGCATCGTTATCATAGGGTGCTCTGCCCAAAGCTTCCTTTGTGTCTTCATTTTGCGACGACGGGACCCAGGCTCATTAACTTTTAATAAAGGGGATGGAAGAGGGACACCACATAATTTGCTTACTCCCGAACTGCTGTTCAGAGATTACCCACGAGATACATATCCTAACGGCCTTCTGTGAGCTGCTTGGGTTGTTATTTGTTTTTTCCCAAGTGAATGGCAGTTAATAAGTAACTTTTCTCACAAAGTGCACTTCAAGACACAACCCCATCCCATGCCCAAATATTTATGTAAAAAGTATTGTACGCGCTCTGTTGAGATACTTAAAGACTCAACCACCTCACGTATTTTTATTCTCTGATCGTCTCAAATCATTTCTTGCATATTATGGTCGATTCCTGGATGTTAGAACCCCAAACCACTTCTTAACCATTGAAATTGATATTGCAAAGCTCTCAAAGTATTTACCAAGCCTTTTCTTGGCTTCGGTGATATTTTTCCCCCAAAAATTATGCGAGAATGAGTACTTTCAGTGGCGTAGCTTGTTAAAAAATTTACAGTAGTCTGCTCATAGAAGGCACTTTTGCATATTTTTCACTAACTTATCAAACCACTCTCGTAGTTCTATAAGTATCTCATCGTATACATGAAATATGTCAACAAAATAAAAGAAGAATTATGTTCAGCTCGTTTTTTAGCGAGTAGGAAATTGAAATCATGGCGGACCGAAACTCGCGAGGATACCCTGTCCCTTGCAATGTAAAATTATAATTTCTCAAATCTTCTTTTGAACTCCACAAGATCATCGCTGAGATTTCTCCTACTTCATTTTACATCTTCATTTTTCTTTGACCATTTTTATGTTGTGACGTTGATGAAACTTTAATGATGTACGCAACAAATGCCGCAGAAAATTGCTTCTAAACAATTTGTGCAGGATTATGCATTGGTTTATTTGTCCTGAAATGGCTTACCACAGAATGTGTTCCTTCGAATTGGGGATTTAAAGTGCTCTTCGGTGCCAAAATGTTTGCTAATGAAAACATTTTCTGTATTATACTCGGTTGACTTTTATGGCACAGTCGCACAACTATTTTCGAGCATGTCAATGTCATGGTCTGCAGTGCAATGCCCTTGCAGGACATGGAGCGAAAAAAAAAACAGACCCGAAGAATTTAAATGCTGTTGCAAAATTTCCGCAAATAATTTTCCGGCAATAGAAAAACTTGTCTACGAATATGGACGAGTAACTAAAGCGGGAAATGTTCAATTCTGAATTTTCATTTGTGACAAAGTGTGACAAAAAAGTATAACGACTTGTTGTGCTTGTTTTTGTTGTTGTTCGGTTGTAGTCAGTTTCAAATCCACACACGACAATGAAAACTAAGCAAATATATTCCGAAAAAAAATTGTCGCAACAGAGAGAAAAAAAAAAAAATAGAAATGCTTTGCGGTTGCCGTATATAAAATCGCATGAAATGAAACGAGCGAAACATAACAAATCCTTTTTGAAGCCTTGCGTATGTAAAGCAAACACATACGCCCCTACGCTCCTACCATACCACTTCAACTTGCTATGGCAGCAAAAATTAAAACAAAGACATAAAAACAATTTACATACAGCATTGTTTCCTTTCAGACTCCGGACTCAGACTCGGACTCGGACACAGTCAACGTCAACGTCTACCAGTTGTCCGTCTGTGCGTGCTTTGTCTTTAGCGTCGCCTGTATGTGTCCTGTTTTGTCGTCCAGTTATGCCTGCGTTGCCTAGTTGTGTTACATGGAAAAAAAAAATTGCATTGGTGTTCCCATTAAAAAAAAATAAAGGATTTCATTCATACGCTTGCTTATAAATTGCAAATGCAGTTGAAAAAATAAACAACTGGAACAAATCCAGCAAAGAAACGGACAACACATTCCGGCAGACATATATTCACTCAGTCAGCCAGTCAGGAAGCGTTTTGCATGAAATGCCCATAAAAATGATATTCACATCAACGCCGCTGTCTGCTGTTGATATCATTGCGCGATAAGCGCGCAAAATTTGCTTACTGTGTGGAAATTTTTTCCAAAGGATATTTTTCTTTTGCTTCTGTTTGGTCCTTCAGTGGATAAATGCGAGTAGTGTGTTTGACAAATACTCTTGGTTGCGAGGTATTTATATTGGATTTTCATAATCTGCATAGTGAAATGTTAATTAAGCTCTGAGAGTTATGGTATTTCCTATATACCGCTTGCTACCCTATGCCAACTCTTCTATAGTACGGAAAATGCTTCATAAAAGTCTCAAACCTCACAGACACAGGTTATTTTGACTATAACTAGTATCTTAAGTTAAGTATTAGGTTTCATTGGGATGAACTTAATATAAAACCGAATACTTTATTATAAAAAAAAAATATTTCAATATCTTTTTCTGTTGTTCATATGTTGAATTAGCCTTTTGAAATACTTTGAAGACTATACTACCTCATGCAATTGATAGGAGCTACATAGTTCCACAGGGAAGCATGCTTGGACTCGTTCTTTATCGAGTAAGATAAGCTAGCGGCCCGCAGCCGACGGCACGGCTTACCAGGCATCCCAAGTATTCCCATAGGTGGCTTCAGCCATTCTTCACAGGCAGCTTGACATCACCAAAACTTGTCTTAAGAGGTGGAACACTGTGATGCACCACGAGAAGTCCACTCAAACGAGAAGAAAAGTTTGCTTGCATGCAGCTAGAGCCACCGCCTTCGCCGAGCACTTATACGATGCATTCTCTCCCTTTGAAAGATAGCTGAGGAGCAAGCTCCGAGTGCACAAAGCGATAATAAAACCTATATGGACGTATGAAATCCTGATCTGGGGCACTGTCAGCAGACGCGCCTGTTATATTATTCAAAAATTTCAAAACGGGGGTTCTCAGAATTATCTCAAACGTGCACCTGTTCCATACCAACAGCGTCATCCAGGCAGAACTCGGGGTGCCCTGGCTTCACTAGGAAGTTATCAGACTAAGCAGTTTCTAACTAAATCGACTCATCGGGAACACCGGGAACATCCTACTTGATAACAGCTCGATTACTGGAAGGCTCAAAAGGTTAATCATCCGCTTGATCTCTTTCATGGTATGCAATTAAACCTTTTTTTTTATAGTTCCTTTTCCCCTTCTCCGTCGCCCTATTGGTAAAAAATAGAGTGTTGTCGAGAGAAAAAGGTTTGAATGGAGAGGTTATGTGATAGAAATAAATTTGGAAATTATGAGCTAGTCTGGCGCATTAGAATCCAATTGGATAGAAGACAGAACTCCAGCATACATAGTTTACTTGGTGGGCGCGAACTTATGGCGACCAGGTTTGAAAACATCTCTGGATTCTTCGAATTGGCAATAACTGTTGTCATCCCGGACAAGGTTAAAACAACAATGAAACAATTCAAAACTCCACAAAGATGCACCATGCTCCGGCAGACCAGTCGTCGAAGAAGTCAATAAAAGCAATGAAGTGATCGAGATAGACCGCCATAGTAGAAGACGTACCATCGCCCGGGAACAGAATATCTGTCAAATGACCGTTCAAAGGCATTTGAACGATATTTTTGGGGTTACACATGAATTGACACCAAAAAACCGAATTTCCATCTACGAAACGCTGCTGAATCGCAACAAAATTGACCCGTTTCTGAAGCGATTGATGACTGGCAAATGAAAAGTTGGTCACTTACGATAACGTAAAGCGCAAACGGTGGTGTGTGCAGGGTGGCGAAGTGGCTCAAACGGTTCCCAAGCTCGGATTTAAGGTATGGAAGGTTTTGCGGTGTGTTATAGCTCAGCATACAATCCAAAAGCTCTGTTCGATTAGCACACTTTGCCTCCTTCGCATCATACCCGTGAATTATAAAATAGCCCTATCGCTCTCACCTAATCATCATACTCTTCCTCCTGGGCGCTCATCCTCCCGTGACACACACCTCTTAGACAATCACCCACCCTCACATATGGAAACATAACACATTAATATTATTCGGATGACTGTTATGATACTCATATGAAATATATTATAATTCTGCATCCCGATGTAGATCATATTTTACGATGTTTTATGTCTATACTATGCGCGGAAGTGTATTCAATAACTGATCAAAATTTCAGGGTGATCGGATGAATGGTCTAGTAATCCATAAAGGACATACATACATTCATTTTTATATATTTTATAAGAAAGCATTTCTTCTGAAAAACCTTTTAAACATTTTTTTTTTTAAATGCAGTAAAAAATATAAACTCCAAATTTTATTAAAATGAAGTAATTTTCATTTGTCTACCTCAAGTCAATTCTCAAGTGTACACGAAACTTTTCCCATTCAATGCGTACTTAATTTAGTGTTTCAGGGACAAAAGTAGTTAAAAGCTGTCTCTGAAATATGCAGCGACACACACACATTCATGCGGTCCAGACAAAGAATTCACGCTTGAGACATAAAGCCTGCTACTTAGTTTCTAATTCCCCAATGTCATATGTCAAGCAAGGATAATGACACACGCTGATGAGCGTGTTATGACTTCTGTCATATACAGATATGTGCTCTCGAATTAAAGTAGCTCAAGCAACCCCGCTAAGAAAAGCCGGATATGAATAAAGAAAATGCTGGCGAAGGACATGTTATTATTTTTTACGCAACTGGTCAGTGGCAAAAGTCAAGGTGCTAAGTGCTTTGCTTGCTACTCTTGCATTATATATGAACGATTAACTTGCTGACTTATTGAAGTAATATATTATGTACATGTGTGGGTGGTAGGGTATGTGAGTGTGTGTGTGTGTGTGTGAGTCTATTTATCACAGCTGATTTAACCGCTTAAGTGGCCACCACAAGCAGCAGCTGGTAATGTTTCACAAAACTTTAATACTAAAGTTTTGTGGTTTTTATTTAAATGTAGAATGCTTGGAATTCAATTGGAAAAAAACTTTTCCTTTTGTTTTTTTAATCCTGCAGCGCCTGTCTGCATCAACTTGCCTGCACAGCGCTTAATGTCATTCATTTGTTTGCAATCTGTTTGCGGAGAAAACATGCTGCAAGGCTTTAAATCGGCAAATTTGCATAAATCGAATGAAGCCAACGGATTCTATGGAGTTTTTTTTTCGTAAATTGGCAAACAAAATGGAGAGAATGTAGAAAGCGAGAATATAGAATGGCTCCAAGAATATGTTTCCTGTTTACAAACCATAATTTTATCAACTATCAAAAATTCACCATTTTACTCATATCAGTAAAAATTTTATAAAATATCAAAAAATAGTGGTTTGCAATCAGGAAAACTTTCTTGGAACTATTTACTGATATTAAGTAAATTGTTTCCCTTTTATCTGCGGTATTCTGCTTTTCATCAGTGATTCCTCCTCATCTCTAATCAGATATCCGTTGTCGTCTTTGCAGAACGTTACTCCCGGCTTAAGCCTTCGATCAGTCGCTTGACCTATTATTAGAGTCTTCGTCCCATTTCCTCTTAACATCTTCAAGCTCATGCCTTTTTTATTCCTTTTTCTTGTGTCTCAAATTGCATTTTTCTTCTCTCCGTTTTTGTTTCTCAACTAACAGCTAGGGTTGCTTCCGGCTGCAGGGTTCTTAGATAGGAGGGTTCTTAGATAGGAGGGTTCTTAGATAGGAGGGTTCTTAGATAGGAGGGTTCTTAGATAGGTATTAGAATTACCCTTCGAACTTTCAGGAGTAATTCACAGCTCAGCTTTAACCAATGACTCTCTTGTCAACTCTATCCGTGGAGCGGTTGAGCGTGCAACGATCTTGGGACATGTAAACACGCACCATGAATGCCTGCCGCCAGTCACAACATGTTGGTGGTCTGGTTCTGCTGACTATTAATTTTCACACTTTTGACGAAAGAAGTCAGGAATCACTGAGAAATTGAAGAAGTCTTCTCTTAAAAACTTACTTGGAGGCGAAAAAGGACCACCTGGTGATGCAGCTAAATTAGTTAAGACTGGTGGTCAAGAGTTGGTATGAAGTATTCCCTATTTTTTTTTTTGCAAAATATGTTCCGATGGAGACAAAGAACACTGTCATATCTTCAAAAAAGTAGTAGTCGTTGAAGAGATTGAAAAAAGTCAAGTATAATAGGTTTAGCGGTGCTAGAGGGTTATACGAAGTATTTGGTATTTACTCATTTACCGTTATTGCATATTTAGCAATTTATGACGATAGGGAAAATCAGCTTTCGTTTTCTAGAGAACTTTGTTCACATGGGCTCAGATAAAACCAGATTTTAAATGGGACGAAGATTCACGCTTAATAAAACATGATTCATTGGTCTCAGTAAGTTAGTTTGAAAAAGCAACAACAGCAAATCAGCAAACAGAAAAAAGGATATTGTTGAGTCCACTCCTCTTGTCGATGTGACAAGAGACTATTCAATCGAAATATGGCCAAAAAGATAAAGCGCAGCTCCAGAACTGTTGATAGATATTTAAATGATTCAGAGACATATGAAATTAACTTCAAAGGGTTAAAAAAAAACCACTCGATTCCCGAGCAGAAGGTCAAATTTTGCGAATTGCAATTCGACTAAGTCAGCAGCTAAGGAATTAGCCGGAGTAAACGCAAGCCTTTTAACTGTTCAGCGTCTTAGGGTCTAAAAATCAAGAAAAAAATCACCTCTGAATGCTATACTCAAAGAAAAACGGCTGCAATTTGTAAGGAAATACATGACGTGGACTGTTCTATCTGGTGCTCGACTTAATGATTGGCGTACGGCTGTCTTTACCGATGAAAAAAGTTTTGATTTAGATGGCGCCTATTCATAATGCTCGAGTAGTAAAGTTTCGAGTCAAAACATTCTCCAGACATTAACGTAATTGAAAATGTTTGGGTTTGGTTTACACGGAAAATATATGCGAGGGGAAAGGGAAAAGTAATTGCAGCAATTAAACTTGCTTGGAGCGAGATTTCGCTGAACAACATAGACTCCGGTATCAGTCTATGAAGGACCGGATATATCGAGTTATTACGAATAAAGAAAACAGTACTCATTTATTTTTAATTTTTTATTTTTTCTAATTAAAGTGGAAAATAATTAACTTTTCTTTTAAAAAATTAATTTTAGTTTAAGTGCGTCTATTCTGTTGACCAAATCAATATGCCTTACTTCAACTGGCTTTAAGAAAATGTTTGTAAGACACAATTATGTATGTTAAATTTGTATAATATTTCGTATATGAAACTTGAAAAACCATTAAATTAATAAGGATTTTGCATATAAACTTTTTATCAATCATTTCAAAAATAATAGTTATTAAACAAATTTTAATGCAATTAAGGGTGCGTCTAACCTATTGACCAGCGGTGTATACTATTAAGTTCGATCATGTACTGCGCAACGAGCAAATGAGTCTGGCTCACTCTTTCATTCATATGTAGATGTAAAATAAAAACAAATCGTACAACAAGCTAAACTCAACAGAAAAAAAAAATTATTCTCTGAGCGCATTTTTATCATGTCTTGCATTTGTTGTTGCATTTGAGATAATTTTCGGCTTTGCACGAATTCTTCTGCACAAATCAATAAAGTTTCGATCAGTTCTTATTCTGAACGCGGCGCGTCGCGTTGCTTTGTGAAAGTTAATAATTAATTTTTAATTTAATAAAAGTGTTTAAAAAGTTTTCTTTTTCTTTTTATTTTGTTTTAAAATGTTAAAAGAGTGCCAAAATGTATCGATCAAAAGTATAAAAGAAAATCCCAATTATTAAGTGGAAAAGTGAAGAAAAAGCACAAAAGTCTAAGCGCATTTGCAATTGTATTTGCAATTTAATTGTTTTTTTTTTTTCTCTTTATATTTCTTGCGGTATTTTTTTTTGTTGTATCAAATATTGAAATGTTTTGTGTTAAATAAAAATTAGCAAATGTTTAAAAAAATAAAATTAAAAAATGTTCAAATCAAAAATAATGTGTTGTAATTTGTGTTTGTTTTTGCATTTTAATTTTTTTTTAGTTGGTTTTGCGCAACAATTTTTTTTTTTTTGTTTGATTTTTTTAATATTTTGTTTGTTTGATTGTTTAATATAAAAGAAAAATCGAGATTTTCCAGTGAAATAGTGTAAAAAAATTGTTCGTTATCGTATTATTTGTTGTTGCCATTTAACCGTTCTATTTTGTTCCGTTTAACTATTTCTGCGGAGCAACAAATGCTGCAAAAAAACCAAGCTCCGTTACACTTTTGCTTTTGCAAATACATACAATGGCTTCATGTACGGTAAGTTTTTTTTTTTTTTTTTTTTTGCTGTGTTTGCTATTCGTAGACAGTAAAAAGAAAAACTATTTGACCGCGGCTTTGCTCGTGTGTATGTATTTGCATAAAATTTATAGACAAATTAATAAAAGATCTTCATATAATCCAATTAATTAACGATTTAGGTATTTACTCGTAAATCTTGTTGACAGCGAAAGAAAAGTGCATCAAATTATTGGAAAAAGTATTTTATAGAGTTTGCATACCCAGTTTCATCTATGTGGTTAAATTTTTCTCTATTTATCTTTTCTTGCTTTTCAGTTGTCAATGTGTGCGATAAATTAATTCAATTAAGACGTCATCGCATATGAATTTTGATCTAATTCATACCCCTGTTGGAAAATTGTGCAAATTGTTTATAAACTTGGGTAAGGTAAGTTGCATATATCTTATTTCTGAGCAAATCATAAATAAATAAATTTTCTTATATAAATTATCCATTTCACACTGGTTGAAATGACCAATTTTTTTTGCATAAAATCTTAAACTGATCATAGAACTTGGCACATAAAAATTTAACTTTTTAATTTTCCTCCACATTCAGTTCAAAGTAAAATTGACTATCGGCGTCAGAATCACTATTTTCAGTTTGAGCGGTATTCTTGTAACTTCTCGCGGAATTACTTCTCCCGATCGCATTAACATGTGTACTTAATTTCACCCCTGTAATTCAAAGGGATGGGAATATATATTGAATTTGGTTTATCGTTTGTATTGGGGGGGGGGGGGGGGGGTGAGGCATTGACCAAAGTTAACCGCATTACTTCCCCAGCCCTATTAACATAAGTATTTTAAATTTGTATGTTAAATTTGTATAATATTTCGTATATGAAACTCTTGAAAAACCATTAAATTAATAAGGATTTTGCATATAAACTTTTTATCAATCATTTCAAAAATAATAGTTATTAAACAAATTTTAATGCAATTAAGGGTGCGTCTAACCTATTGACCAGCGGTGTATACTATTAAGTTCGATCATGTACTGCGCAACGAGCAAATGAGTCTGGCTCACTCTTTCATTCATATGTAGATGTAAAATAAAAACAAATCGTACAACAAGCTAAACTCAACAGAAAAATTATTCTCTGAGCGCATTTTTATCATGTCTTGCATTTGTTGTTGCATTTGAGATAATTTTCGGCTTTGCACGAATTCTTCTGCACAAATCAATAAAGTTTCGATCAGTTCTTATTCTGAACGCGGCGCGTCGCGTGCTTTGTGGAAGTTAATAATTAATTTTTTATTTAATAAAGTATTTAAAAAGTTTTCGTTTTTCTTTTTATTTTGTTTTAAAATGTTAAAAGAGTGCCAAAATGTATCGATTAAAAGTATAAAAGAAAAAAATCCCAATTATTAAGTGGAAAAGTGAAGAAAAAGCACAAAAGTCTAAGCGCATTTGCAATTGTATTTGCAATTTAATTGTTTTTTTTTTTTCTCTTTATATTTCTTGCGGTATTTTTTTTTGTTGTATCAAATATTGAAATGTTTTGTGTTAAATAAAAATTAGCAAATGTTTAAAAAAATAAAATTAAAAAATGTTAAAATCAAAAATAATGTGTTGTAATTTGTGTTTGTTTTTGCATTTAAATTTTTTTTTTATTTGTTTTTGCGTAACAATTTTTTTTTTTTGTTTAATTTTTTTAATATTTTGTTTGTTTGATTGTTTAATATAAAAGAAAAATCGAGATTTTCCAGTGAAATAGTGTAAAAAAATTGTTCGTTATCGTATTATTTGTTGTTACCATTTAACCGTTATATTTCGTTCCGTTTAACTATTTCTGCGGAGCAACAAATGCTGCAAAAAAACCAAGCTCCGTTACACTTTTGCTTTTGCAAATACAATGGCTTCATGTACTGTAAGTTTTTTTTCTTTCTTTCTTTTGCTGTGTTTGCTATTCGTAGACAGTAAAAAGAAAAACTATTTGACCGCGGCTTTGCTCGTGTGTATTTGCATAAAATTTATAGACAAATTAATAAAAGACCTTCATATAATCCAATTAATTAACGATTTAGATTAACTCGTAAATCTTGTTGACAGCGAAAGAAAAGTGCATCAAATTATTGGAAAAAGTATTTTATAGAGTTTGCATACCCAGTTTCATCTATGTGGTTAAATTTTTCTCTTTTTATCTTTTCTTGCTTTTCAGTTGTCAATATGTGCGATAAATTGATTTAATTGAGACGTCATCGCATATGAATTTTGATCTACTTCATACCCTGTTGGAAAATTGTGCAAATTGTTAATAAACTTGGGTAAGGTAAGTTGCATATATCTTATTTCTGAGCAAATCATAAATAAATAAATTTTCTTATATAAATTATCCATTTCACACTGGTTGAAATGACCAATTTGTTTTGCATAAAATCTTAAACTGATCATAGAGTGCTAAAACTTGGCACATAAAAATGTAACTTTTTAATTTTCCTCCACATTCAGTTCAAAGTAAAATTGACTATCGGCGTCAGAGTCATTATTTTCAGCTTGAGCGGTATTCTTGTAACTTCTCGCGGAATTACTTCTCCCGATCGCATTAACATGTGTACTTAATTTCACCCCTGTAATTCAAAGGGATGGAAATATATATTGAATTTGGTTTATCGTTTGTATGGGGGGTGAGGCATTGACCAAAGTTAACCGCATTACTTCCCCAGCCCTATTAACATAAGTATTTTCCATATTTCATCGCTGTACTTTAAGTAGATGGAAAGATATGTTCAATTTTGCTTATCGCTTATATGGTGGCGGGGCATAGCCCCTCCAATTTTCACCAAATTTACACCAAAAACACTTTGTATTACTTTTCCCAGTCCCGCTAACATATTAACTAAATTTCATTTATGTACCTCAAATAGATGCAAAAAAATTTTGATTTTGACTAATTTTAACCGGATTACTTCTCCCGATCCCTGCGAATATACGACGAATTTTGTTAATCGATTATTCGGTGGCTGGGCATCACCTTTTTCATAGGATAGTTTTACTATGCCTATACACTGCACGGGAGTGTATTCAATAGCTTCCCAAAGTCTAATGGTAATCGGATGAATGGTATATTAATCTATAAAGGACATATAAAGATGCAGTCATTCATGCCTACAGACTAGCGGACCCGGCTTGCGTTGTTAAGCTGCCTCTTTGTCATCCTTTTGTAAAGTTGAACTATCGTCGAGAATGAAATTTTTCATGTCCAATTTTACAATATTTTATTTATAATGGCATGCTCTGCTGCGCAACCCTTTGTATTTCTATTTTATTAGACCACTTCACAACATGTAGCTGAATCCCGCCGGCTTCATTCGTGGCCACTAAAATTAAACTGTTTACACTTGTTCAATGGAGCATACCATTATCCATTCCCATTACATTACCATTACACATTACCATTACTCATTCCCATTACTCATTACCATTATTCATTCCCATTACACATTACCATTACTCATTCCCATTACTCATTACCCATTCACATTACTCATTATAATTACCCACTACCGTTACCCATTCCCATTACTCATTACCGTTACCCATTTCCCATTACCTATTCCCATTACTCATTACCATTACCATATTTCCCTCAGATTCGGACTTAAAATTATAGGGAGTAACCCCATCCCCCGATCCCATTAACTCATATATCAATTATCGTCTCCGTACATCATTGATGCAATGGATTTTAACCAAAATTAATTAGATTACAAATCCCGATCTCATTAACATCTATACCAACTTTCATCCGTCTACCTATATCGGATGCAAAAATATGATGTATTTTGTTTATCACTTATATGGGGGCGGGGTAACGCCCAATCTGATCTCAACCGGATCTCAACCGGATTACTTTCGTGACGTACTCGAAGTTTGTCTGTGAATTTCAACTCAATCAGTTGGACGGCTTATAGATACATAGATGCAACATTCATTTGTTGTACAAGATATTGCGGCATTCGGATGCATGTTTTCCAAGGCAGCCTACATGATCGAAGCAAAACATCTTATGCAAAGTAGATGCCATAGGATACCAAGGGTGCTTATTTTGATATGCCATAAAAGCATTAGCACGAAACTATTTAAACATTTCCGAGTTTATTCTTACCCGTCGATATTATTATTAAGATAATATTATATAAAAGGATGCATTTGAGAATACTCTCCTTGGCGTGTTTATTTTTGTTGACTAAGCATTTTTTCGATCTGAAATTTGTTGCAAGTGGACACAACTCAATATATATATATTCTTGATCAGCACCAAAGTCGAGTTGACACTGACACTGCTTAGTTCAATTTTTCCATTTGCTACATTTTAAATTTACCAAACACATATTTTTAATAGCAAAAACAGTTTCATTAAAATTTTTATTCACTCAATTTCCATTCATATACGATTTCAATGGAAAAGTTTTTCGCACAAATCGCATTAATAATTTTTCATATTGTATTTAATTTCATTCAATGGCTTCACAAATGCCAACGACTACTTTAAGCGCATTTATTTACGATAATTAAGCATTATTGTGACTATTGAAGTCGGATATTGGAATGCGAAACTTTTGCTTTTGAAAAATATCTGTTGACAAATAATTATAAAATGTTTTTTTGAATCGTGATATCCATTGCGGTCGGCACTTTACACATTTGTCAAACGCAAACAAATATAAACAATAAACAATATTTTATGCTTAAAGGCAAATCTGACTATATTTCATTACACAAAGCAAAAATATTTCGTATTTATTTTAGCATATTTTAGCACATTTGAAGAGGCTCATGCAATACTTAAAACCAAAGCGCGTCCTGGCTAGTTTAATTAATTTCGTTTCCCATCCAAAACACAAATTGTAATTCGTAAAAATTTGCGTTGACAATGTTTGCTAATGAGCTGAACGCATGCAATGCAAATTGATAACATTTTGTATTGCATTTCCGTGTGGCTTAAGGGATTAGCAACGTTATCCTGTTTATGTGTGTAGCTGCGTCGTGTTCAATTGTTTAAAGGTATATTAATTTTGGCGGAAAGTTTGTTACAGTGATGTGTAAATCTGGTCATGTTCCATTCTCTCTTTTCTTCAGTATGGAGAAGTTTTCGAATTTTCATATTCTCCAGTTCGTGGACATACTCCTGCACGCCGTCTGCTGCGTCGTATTCGCATTTGGCGTTGTAGAGAATTGCGACGTCTACTGCTTAATAACTTTCTTGGGTGGCATTATATCCTCATCAGGGACAGGGAGATCGGATGTGAACAAGGAGTACAGCAAACGGTCCCAGCACACTTCCTTGCGGAACTCCGGGTCTCAGGGGATGGATAGATGAGAGCTCCCTTGCACTTTCACTTGAAAATTACGGTCTTCGAAGTAAGACCGTATCATCAAATAGAAAGGGGATGAAGGGATAGACTTGATTCTCTCTAAAAGACCAGCGTGCCATACTCAGTCAAAGGCTTCCTGCACGACCACAAAAACTCCATTGCTGTACTCCTTTTCATCAAACGCCTTTAAAATGTTCTTCATTATCCTGTGAGCTTGCTCTACAGTGCCACGCCGAAAACCAAATTGGTGCTCAGGTATAACCCTTTGGTAGACCCCAGCTCTGTTACCCGCGTCGCAAAATTCTTTTCCAAACCTTTGACAGTGAAGGTAGAAGGCTTATAGGACGATATGAGCTAGCAATATGTACAGCCTTGCCAGGCTTATGGATCATAGTGATCCTCGCTAGTTTCCGCTTGCTAGGGAAATGCTGCATCCCCAATATTGCGTTAAATATTAATGTTAAATAAAGAAACGCACGCCTTGGCAATGCCTTTAAGGTATTTTGACAATTTTGTCGTGACTCGGGGCTTTGTTTCTGGGCAAATGCAGTATAACTCCCATGATTTCATCGGGACGGACTGTTCTCATTGGAAAGTCCATTTCAAGAGAGACTTTAAGAAATTGCACCACTCTGGCCACGTCATTCACTTCAGCAAGTGAAAACGGTATAAACCTGGTCTCCAAATTTGTTGCGAAGATGTTACCCTGATCTTTCTCGGATTTAGCCAGCACACCATAGGGACCGATATCAGGGACCAGCTGTAGAGCTTGCATTTTGGTCGCCTTTGTTGCCTTCCAAAGCGAGTAATTGGCGTCAACGGTGTAGTCCATCCTTACCAGCTTCTGTTCAAAGAACTGCGCTTTTTGTCTTTGAACACAGCAGCAGCTCTATTGTGGGCTAGTCTGTCCAGGGGATGCTGTGTCCTGATCAACTTTTTTCGCAGTCTTCGCTTTGTTCGAAAGAGCTCCTTCTCTGGTTGGGTGGCGAGTGGAGTGAACCAGTCGCCACTATCTCGATGTTGGCTGAAGATAGATAGTTGGTTAGCTCCAGACTACGTCTGTTTGCTGTATAATCTCCCCAAAGCCAGTGCCTTGAGTTCCAAACACAAGAGGCACTGAGTGTAGTGGTGGAGTTTGCAGATAGCGGGTTCGCTGCAGCTATATGCATTTTGTTTTGGAAGCGTTCCGGAGATTCATCTTCGGAAGCGTTATTTTGTTTGCGGATGTTGGTCTCGGCTAAGTTTTTTCGGACTCTCGGAGCAACGCTATTCCAGCTGCAGTGTTCATCTCACCAAGAGTCGGTCGGTTCTAAGCGCTTTGCCATTGGACACTTTGCTAATCGCAGAATCAGTGCGGACATTATATAATTGGCAATTTGAATCGTCATCGATAGTATGTTGCGTGGGAAGAAGGCGAGCTCGACAATCAAGAGCGTAAAGCTAGACGGCTCGTTTATTACCCCTATTTTTCGAGCTACATCGTGAGCGACTTGAAAGACAATCTTTTTTTATAGTAAGGATCATAACGTTTTGGATCCGGTGGAGTGAGTCTGTTACTAGTCCGTGAGTGACCACGGTTTGGAGCCTTCCGTATACTCCTCTTATTTGACCGCATTCCGTCTCTGGACATAACCCCAGAGGGGTTATGTCCTTGTTCCCGGTTAGGAAAAATTTTAAAGAAAAAGTTTCGAGGAAAAATAACCAATTTTTTTAGAAAATTTATTTTTTATTTATTTGTTGCTCGTGCGACAGTTAACTCCCCTTTACTAAAATAGTTTCAGGACTACCGTTTTTATTGAGAATGATATAAAAACTCTTGAAACTTCATCCAAAAAATAATTTAAGTCCGCAAAACTTATATTAAGGGAATATTTTTTGAATCTTATTTCTTAATTACTTTATTTTGGTGTGTGATATACTCCAATAAAATATTATACACGGATACATATAGGACAATATATTCCATATATACAAATGTAAGGTATAATGGTGCTATAGGTTATCTGGAAGTTCAGTACACTCAACTGCAGCGTTCTTACTGGTTTTACTTGGTTTTGTTATTGGTTTTGTTTTTGCGGTAGATAATTTTATTTAATTGTTTTTAATTTATGTTCAAATAATTTTTTTTTTTTTTTTTTATTTATAATAATTACAATTATTATTTTAGTTTTTTTTTGTTTTAATTTTTCTATTTTCCGTATAATTTTTCCCAAGTGCAATTGAATTTGTTTTTTTTTTTCACACGCAAAACTCCTTTTCTTTGCGCATAAATTATGTGCCAATGTTATTTGTAGCTGCAGGATATGAATTATAAGCGCACAGGATACAGTCATGCATCAAACAGCGCAACATGCCAAGTAGTAGCAGGAACAGCAGCAGCAGCAGCCCAAGTCATCATCATCATCATCGTCGTCATTATTCTCATCGCTCATTAGCGCACAGTGGCATGGCATGGCGTATACGTAATGTCATGCGGTGCTATATAAAATTATTATGTATACGACCCGCCCGCTTCGTCCGCTTGATAAGTTAAGCACCGCTAATGACGTTGTCCTTCTCATCAACAGCGCGCTCATTGTTGTAGTTGCCGCGCGTGTTTTTTGATATAATTATGCAAATTTTTAATGAGTGTGAAAATTGTTTTACAACCTGTTTTCCAAAGCTGAGCTCAGTCGTGCAGCAAAGTGTATCTGTAGCTGTAGCTGTTGCTGTTCCTGTGCATAAAAGGTTCATTTACAAAGTTTTAAATACCTTTTTTTTGTGCTGCCACTCCCTGGCGGCCCACTTTTTTTTTGTTTGTTCGGTTTTCACCTTTTAAACAGTCATTGACTTTTTGATAGCTAATCCCATTTGGCGTGCTGCAGCATATAAAAGTAAGAAAAGGACATAAAGAAAGCATCAAAAGGATATATTCATCTACATATGCACAGTGTATGTGCTGTTCTAAATCAGCTTTTCTCTTTTTTGTATTTTTTTTTTTTATTTGTATTTTTCTTGCGTTTTCTTTGCTTCTTTTTCGAGAGACTTTTTAGATTTATACGGATTTTGTCGAACAAAACATGAATTTGCACTCTGCGATGCGATGCGATTTTTATGAAAGCCGATTTCATTCACTCACCCATTCATTCGTTCATTCATTCGCCAACGCGCCCATACATTTAGTCATTCATGCAGCAGTCATTCATACATTGACAACGCGATTTGAATGCTTTTATGCCGGATTCATGTCTGATTGTATTTAACGCATTTCATTTGCGAATGTGAAAGGACGACACAAATATAAACAGCAAGATGAAGAGTCTGCATGAATGCATGAGGGTGGCACAGCGGATTGTATTTGTGCCGCAGGCAGAGCCAATTTATGTAGCAAATGTAACGCTCCCCGTATAAAGAAGACGTAGAAGAAGTGTGTCAGGTCAAAAAAGGAAGTTTCCTATTTAATTTAGGAATTTCAATTTGCTTTGCTGTGTTACACATTTAGTAGCGCTAAAGGATGAGTAGTATAAGAAGGAAACAGTCAAATCGCATTGTTTGGCACTATTTGCAGACTGCCACCACTTCTGATGGATTATTGGACATTTTTGTAGTGTCATAACCTAATCGAAATCTAAAAGGATATTGCAATTTTACATTTATTTCTGCAGTGGACCAAGGCAATTGATGAATAATTCTTTATTTATTCTGATTTATCTTTACATAACATGAATTGACCATCTATGTTCCATCTAATGAACTATAGGCCGAAGACATCAAGTGGTAGAATCGCTGGAAATTGCAAGAAAAGGGGTGTTCTCTGCATCAGTTGCTACTACTAGAACTACTTCAACTAAAATAGTGTAAAGTATGGGAACACAGGATACTATATTGAAGGTTGGTTTTCAGAGAATTCATTTCCGTACCGTAATAAAAATTTTCACGATAGAATGCTTATCTCATATCGAGGAATGCTGAGAAAAGCAGTAGAGATTTTCTTCAAAAGCCGTTACAATGATCCCTACAAAGTCAATCGCATTTTCCTGGAGTTCCATGGTTGCATCGTAAAGCAAACGGTTGGTCTGGAATCAGCCTTTCTTTCTGCAGAATCGCCAATAGTCTTTTTCGTACATTTTGGAGAGTATTGCCAGTAGACTTATAGATGAAAAGGTAGCAAAGTCCTGTTTAAGCTTTTCCGACTTTGGGCGTAATTCCATTGATTAAGAAGTTTTGGAATATTTTTAAAAAACTCCTATCCCGACAACTTGTTTGTTTTAAGCTCTTAAATCTCTTTATTTAATTCCTGCGATTGTACTTCTGAGCTGGAATCTCTAATGACACTAACACTAGAAAAGTGTACTCCTGTAACAGCTACGATCTTTCCCCTGACCAATTATTATGCTGCTCCTAAACATTCCCATCAAAACTACCAAAAAGAAGGCTAAATGGCACAAGAAAGCATACCGCAGTCGACTGAGCCTGAATTCGAGATACTTTTTTGTTAACAGTTTCTATAAGGACTACCCAAATCATTTTGTTCGGGTACCCCCAATTTTTTTACTAGTTTATTTTAAAATGTTGACCCTTCCCCCCCTTTTCCCATAGAATCCTTATCAACGGTGACAATTTTTTCGGCCAAAATCCCAAAACATCAACAAAATCGGATAATAAATGAAGATTTTATAACCTATGATACTTCCGTCCTCCCTTTTCGTTGCATACAAAAAAAAAAAAAAAAAAAACAGGTTTTTTAAGCACTTACTGTTGGAGTGAGAAGTGAGAAATATTGAAATAATACAATTTAAGTCATTTAAACTTTTTATGGTTGCTGAGGTGGTGTCTCGTGCTACTTTCCCATTCTTTCAAAGACATGTAATACATAATAACGACGAGTGTATGTTTTTAAAAGAGTACAGAATTGGGCAACGTTTGAGAGCTAAGGGTATCGAATAAAAAATTCCAGTGACTCAGAAAATATTCAACGATGGAACTATCAAACAATTAGGATATTGTCAACTTTAATTCAAATTTAAAACTCATTTTCCAAAATTTTCACACATCTCGAATACGAATACGTGACAAATTCTACTTTATCTTCTGCCTTTTTCTTTGCCTTCAGAAAACAGCACAAAGAAGTGTTAAAAAGGCGATGAGAACAAACAAAAATAAAAAAAAAATAAATAAAAGATTATAATGCGAATTCACATACGAAAAGTTGAAAATACAAAGAACAGTAGATAAACAACTCGTTCTTATAAATGGAGAGAATCCTGCAAAAAAAAAAAAAAAAAAATACAGCAAGGATAAATACAAAGGCGAAAATAGTGAAGCGAATGGTTTGGATTACAAAAGCAACATAAACATGCAATATACTTCATACAATACACATGTAATACTTTTTATGCACACTTTAAAGACGACACACGCACATTAATACAAAAAAAAAAAATATATTGTAAAAGTGTTAATATATTCCGACTCTATAATACCCTATACACATTTGTACAAATTATAAATTAATATGGATTAAAAATTTGGGAGACCAAATGTGATATTTATCAAAATTAAGGCACTATACGCAGACAAACATGTCTACATTGACTTGACTTTTGACGTCTACCATCTCTTAAATCAGAAAACGACTGATATATGGACTCAGCTAGATAGACACGTTTCATAGAACTAGCTACTTACTATACAGGGTGTGCATTGCCTACTACACTACTTTAAAAACAAGCTGCAAGTCCAATTACATATTATAACTTATACACATATTTGTGTAGGGTATACAAATTCACACATACGCGATGAGATAAAAAAAAAAAACCAAACGGGTATAAAAAAGACAAAGCCAAAGTCGGAAGCGGCGACAAATTGAATGCTGCTACTGCTACAACGCCTGCCTCTCTCTGATCCTGTTCCTGTCGCTGTTGCGCCATGTTGCAATAAATAAAAAGCAAACAAAACGCTTTTGAAATGCTAAACGCCGGCTACAAGAAAAAAAAAATACTACCCACACACGCAACAACTAAGGACAAGCACCAGGAACAGGACTTTGCAGCTGGAATAATATTTTTACTGGCTTATCCTTTTCGTACTTTAAGCAATACTGGCAGCGAGCATTTTTACATTTATCCTGTCATTGTTTTTCTTCTTTTTTTCGTGCTGCATTAATTCTTACTCATGTTTAGCCAAATTGACTTATTTGCGTTTGAGCTATTTCCTTTTTTTCTTTTTAAATCGATATTGAGTGCTTATTAGAATTCAAAGTACTCAACCATTTTTCGAGGCAGTGCTTGGGCCACAGGTGGTTGAGGTTGACGTTCTAATGATTGATTATACACAAAGTAATGAGAAAATGTAATAAAAAATGTACACGAGATTTTTTTTGAGAGTTATAAAACACTGATTGGAATAATGATTGATTGATAAAACTGTTTTTTAAATTAATTTAAAAAAGGGAATACATTTTTTCGAATTTTTTTAAAATAAAGCATAAAAAATACAATAAATCAAAAACAACAAACCAAAATCAGAAATTGGAAGTAGCAAATACCAGAATAATATTTAGTTGTTGGGTGCTTGGTAGTCAAAATTCTAATAAACTATCGATGAATCGCAAGGGTCTAGTCCAGTGTCCGGCACACGCCATGCACTGCCCATAGGAATTTTGTTTGTCGCAGCGCCGCCTGCACACGTATAGTATAAATTTTCGTGTGGTTTGCGATTGCCACGATATTACCTTCTTAGTATAATGTATCGCGGACGTGGCGCTCAGTTACGGCTACTGTTGACGACTCGTGACACAGCGCTGGTACAGGCGAAGGCTTTGCAAAAGTTGGATGATTAGTTGCTGTTCACATTTGGACGAAAAAGTCGGCCATTTAAAGCCAGTCTGTATGGATTTGGACGAGCATCGGGCTCAATTTGGCTTTGGACAAGAACGACTGGTAGCCAATCCTTGGAAATGCTGGCAAAAGCTGTATGATAGCACAAGTCCAAAAGTGAGTGACTACAAGCTCCTAGTCCGCTATAACCCCAATTTTCTGACGAATGATTTACGAATAAGCACATTTCAGCATTGTGAGCACATTCGCTTCTCAGCATGGAAGGCTGCTTATAAAGCATGTAATGTCTTGTAAGGCGTCAAGATCGAAATTAAACTCACTCAATGTCACCGCATCGTCCTGCATTCATTAGAAAAAATGGTACAGAATAAAAATTGAACGATTTTCCCGACGATGCTGCTACTGTGATGTACCTAAGTATCTTGATTGCGTCTGGCACGATTGGCACATTTTCTATGTTGATAAATATGGTTTCTTGCGCCTTTCTATCTTCTTTTTGCCTCATACCACAAGAAAGAGCATTCAGAGTTGCTTAACAGGGATCTTAATAGGTCTTTACGATCCGTCCAATGGGAGCAGGTGTTTCACAGCGTAGTGTTTTGTGTTCAATGCTTTATACGATCGATACAACTAATATGCCTTACTTATTTACTTAAATGGCCGTCAACCGTCTACCGGTCATGACCGCGTCTAAGAAGGCGCGCCAGCCTCCATTAGTCAAGTGCGCGCTGGCGCCAGTCGTTTTGAATGCCAAAAACGAGAGATCTCTCCATACCCGGTCTTCCTCTATTTCGGGCGTCCACCAATCAAGTTTGGGCCCCCATGTAAACCATGCGTGCTGGAGCTCTTTCATCCATTTGAATGATGTGCCCAGCCCAGTGCAGCAGCTGGAATTGTATGCGCTGGACTATGTCAACCTCATCGAATAGCTCGTACAGCTCGCTGTTCATACGTCTCATTCAACTCAAGCACGGTCCATTCCTCAGCGCAATACAATATAACCGGGAGTATGAGCGTCTTATAGATCTTGATTTTCGTCTTTCGAGAGAAGGCTTTACTTCTCACTTGCTTGCTCAGCCCAAAAAAGCATCTGTTTGCAAGCGTGATTCTTCACCTGATCTCCAGGCTGACGTTGTTGTTGCTGGTTATGTCGGATCCAAGATAGACGAAGTTTCTACAACGCTGAAGTTGAAATTCTTCATCGTCACTGACCGTCCAAGACGCGATGACGGAGTCCGAGAAATAAGTGGTGTGTGCCTTTATTAAACTAAAGGGTCTTTTCCAAGATTCGGTGTAATGTGAATATTTGGTCACTGGTCCACCTTTTTGGTCTGAAGCCACACTGATAAAGTCCTATCAGTGAATCCGTATATGGCGTCAGCCTATTACATAATAAGCGCGACTGTATCCTTTATCCAATGGAAAGAAGACTTATTCCGCGGTAGTTGGCGCAGACAGCGAGGTCTCCTTTCTTGAAGATAGGACAGAGGAACACTGAGATTCCAATCATTGGGTATGCGTTCATCGGACCATATCTTGCATAAAAGTTGGTGCATACTCCTAACCAACTCTTCGCCGCCGGTCTTAAATAACTCAGCTGGCAGCTCATCAGAGCCTGCCGCTTTGTTATTTCTCAGCTTTTTAATGACTGAATCGACCTCGTCATAGTCCGGTTGCTCTACGATAGCGCCATCATCTAACTAGCGGTTCGCGGTGTCATTTCCCAATCTGCAGAATTGTGTGCGTCATCGCCTCCGAGTAGGTTGGAGAAATGACGCCTCCATAATCTCAGTGATTCCTGTTCATCCGTTACCAGATTTCCATTGTCATCCTTACTGAAAGTTACTCGCGGGTACCGAAGAACCTTCAGTCAGACGATTGACCTTTTGTATGGAACTTTTCGAGCTCCATTGCTGTCACGCAACATCTCAACATCCATGGAGCGGTCTCCGACCATTGTTTCTATCTGTTACGTACATTTGCACAGGACCAGTAGGCTCTTGCACCTTCGGTGCAGGGCCTAACAAAGTACTGCTAGCAACGTATGTTACCTGTACAGCTAAATACCCTATCAAGAAAGAATTCTTAATCTAGATATCCTGGGTAGTAGTCCGGCTGGTTTGTTACCAATTCGATAATACTGTTCCTAACTAGTTAACCAGTATGTTTACAGCAGCTGCTTAAGTCAGTCGACCTCAGTAGTGCCTGTTGACCTTTTATAATGAATGAAAACATTGATCAACGTATTTGTGTATAATTTTTTTTGCGAGCGAAATTTCGTCTATCGATTGGAGAGTCTAAATATTCCATACTTAAAGGCTCTATCTCTCATAGTCTTCAAGTTATCGGTGTTCATACGAACGGACGAACAGATTGACCTATCTATATCGACTCGACTTTTGATGCTAATGTAATCTATTTCATCTCCTTCTGCTTGTCCAGTTCCAAATCAAGAAGTCTTTACTAATTTATTTAAATACTCATTGAATTCATGTAGATTTATGACTATTGCATGTTTCGTCGTTACACTAATCCTAACACAAGCTACCGAAATGCCAGATACTTTAAAATCTATCCAAACAAAATCTCAAATGCTTAACAATACAATGAATTGCATTTTTAATAAACTTTTGTGTTTGAGTATGTTTTGTACAAGCGCTATCGATGGATTCGAGAGAGGAGAGAGAGAGAGTGAGAGAGAGACAACAGGAATACACTGCAACTGGTATATAGCGGCAGGAGCAGTTAAGCAAAGTCGGTTTAAGCGACAATGTCAACTGGAATTGTGATTGCGTTAAAACTCTATAAATAACAGAGTAACATAAAACAACTTCAACAACAAAAACAACAACAACAACAAGCACAATTGCTGTTCTAACAACAAGGACGTCTATATCCTTTGCAAAAGTAACAACAACAACAACAGACAAATAGCCACTGGCATTGTTAACAATAACAATCTAATCCGGTTATTGCATTTTAAATGCGCTCACAAGGTACATTCAAGCTGCATTCATTTAGCTACATGCATAGTACATAACTACTGCGGCATTGGGTATATAATGATTATTTATGCCCTACACTACATACGTAGGGGAAATGTAAGCATGTTGGGCATTAATATAATATATTAGGATTTCATGAATAGTTTAAAAAAATTAAATTTGAATTAAAAATAATTTAGACAGCAAGTTCAGAGTTTTCAGGGTATTAAAATGTCGAGTAATTCTGCTAAAGCACTCTACCTTGATTCGTTATATAAATTGTAACATTTAATTGCACAAAATTTATTTGCATTTGTATGTGCGAAATGTTTTCTCTTCTGCAGGTGAGTAAAATTTGTCACTAAAGAAATTCATTTGTATAATAAAATTGATCATTCAAAATTCAGAACAAAGTCTTATTAGAATTCATACACTTTTGATTTTTTAAAAACCTTTGCGCTGAGGGAAGAAGGAAAATAGATAGGCAGCTTCAAAACAAAAATATATATTAGTCCTCATATATCTCAGTTTCAGCTACCACCTCCATTTCAGTTTGGTTTCAGGAAGGCATACGGAAACCCTGAGTAGCTGAATAGTTTGGTAAAATTTATCGTAGATGGGTTCCAGGCAAAGGAATATACAGTGGCTGTTTAGCTAGACATCCGTTAGGCACGACGGTCTATAGTACAAATTAAAAGGCATCCTTTTGTTAATATCCTGGGATAATGTCTGGTGGTACGGTTTTTGGGTGGAATTAAGAAATCATCAAAGAATCAAGAAAAATTAGAAAACATTTATATTTGGAAAAAGTAAAAAAATTTACAAAAAAAAAGTGATATGTAATAAGGGAATTTTTGAATCGATGTAGACTGAAGAGCAAATAAAAATTTGATTGTATTTCTTTCAACAAAAATCAGCTCCGAAATAGGAACATTTTTTAAGATCCTGTATTTTTTTTAGAATAATTTTTGTAAGTTTTGCCATTTATTTCTAAGCTGAAAAGTTTAAATTTCAGCCATTTAAATGCGCCTTAAAATACTTCACAGTAAATTTTTCAAAATATTCTTAATGCAAGAATAGTTCCAACCAAATGTGGCAAGAAAATTCCATGATTATTTATTTAAATAAAATTAGCAACCGAAATGTGTAAAATTTCGCACATATTTAAACGTACGCCAATCGGTCTACTAATGCGCTTATCTACAAGTTGGCAGCCAGCAGCAAAAGTATCTAAAAAAACACACAATATGCATGCATGTATCTCCAGCCACTGAGTTGAGTTTAATGTAATTTTACAGCATGTTAAACAGGAGCAATAGCCGCAGCAGGAGCAGCATCTACACGCGCCACAAATTTAAAGCCACAGCAGGCAGCCAGCACAAGAAGGTCGTATGAAAGTGTAGCCTAACAAATGCTGCTTAGAAACTTACTTCCTGCAAATATGTAAGTTCTTACAATGCAACAGTCGCAACATGGCAGCATGCCAAGTGCCATGAAATCATATGCGAGTATGTAAAAAAAGGACTTCAACAAAAGCTACTTCTAACCAACAGTTAACAAATATCTTATTAGTAGACTTAGAGTAAGGAGTAGATTTTTTTTTTTACCATATTTACTAGCAATCAGCAACTCTGTCTGACCCTGATTTCACTGCTCAATTGCTAATCAATTGCGCGACTTTTTAGCACAAATCAAATTACAAATTTCTACAGAAGCAAAAAGCAAAAGAAGAAGTTTCCAAGTTTAGCAATGCACTTTGTATAAAAGTCATAAGTGGAGGGAGAGACTTCAAAATACAATTGAAGAAGTAAAACTTTTTCTTAGTTTTTTTAAAAGCATGCTTAACTACAACTAAAACAACTTACTGCAACTGAATTGTGTAGAAGAGTGCGTGGATCATTCATTCATTCATTCAGGGAAACTTTTGCTGAATTTGATTTTTCTTTTTAACAATTTCTTCTTCTACTCAGCTTCTATGTTATTCAAGCATTCATCTTTGCTTGTTGTAAAACAAACTTATCCAATAAAACTTTTGTCAACATTGATTTAAAGGTTGTTCGACTCAAAGGTGAGGCGTTGACTCAAGTCTACAAGCATACTGGAAGGAATTCATGCGTGGTACATATAAAAAAATGGAAAAAAGTAAAGTTTCACATTTATCAAAACATATTTGCCGCCATTTTCTTACTTTACACACGACTGTCAATAGGCTTTGGTACTGCGAAAACTTATCTAAATGGCATTTAAAACTTTATTGTTCTGCTTTGATAGTCGCCAACAGCTTATTATATGTTTTGAAAAAAAAAATTGTGGAATATGAAATCAGGGTTCATATTTATACGGATATACATACACTATTTCAAATTGCTATACTCAGGTTACAAGGTCCGATACAAGAAAAAGACAGCTTCGAAAAAAAACATGGAAATCAGCCGTTCTCCAGCTCAAAAGCGTTTGTTCAATGATTTAAAACAGGAACTTAAAAAAACACGAAACAAAAATACGACAAATCACTTCAGACAACTGGATGCCATTGCAGAAAGTGGAGAACATATCCTCTCGAGAGCCACAAATGAATACTTCGGTACTCACAATAAAGGCGCTAATAGCACAGAGTACAGAGCGGACACGATTAAAGATAAGAGGAATAGATCGCGAAAGATAGTCAATAATAGAGCAGTAGATGCGACCTAAAGATGATTGCAAAGACTGATTTGGAGCAGGCCAACATCTTCTCAACGCAATTGGAAGATAGGTTCAAAGCTTTTTCCTTAGCTGATGACAGCGACATCAATAACGTGCTGTAGGCCCATGAGACTCCTCTCCAAATCCACCTTTCAATTAAAGCAGTTCGAACTGTAGCAGTAGCTGACGCAATCAGGAAGGTCCCAGGAGACGAGCATATTTGCTAAAAAACACTAAAAGTTGTGCCAATGAGAGCGCTTCTCTACATAATTTTAATCTTTAACGCTATGCTGAGGATGGAATATTTTCCCACAACATGAAAGATAGCCAAAATTATGATGATCCCAAAACCTGGCAAACCTGAGGATCTTCTAATCTTTTTGTCGAAGGTATGGGAACGACATTTTTCGACGCGAGCTACGAAGCTGGTAGGCTATCATAAAGCACTGCCTGACCACCAATTTGCCTTTAGATCTGATCATGGCACAATATAGCAAGTGCACAGAGTGGTGAACCACACTCAAAAAAAAATTTTCCTAAAATTTAGGAATCATTACCTAAAAAAATTTTTTTACCTAAAACAGGAATTTAAGGTAAAATTTTGCCTAAAAATTAATTTTATGACCTAAATTAAAAATTTTTTTACCTAAAATATTAGGAAACTTTTTCCTTGAAATTCATTTTTAGGCAAAATTTAACCTTAAATTCCTGTTTTAGGTAAAAAAAATTTTTTTGGGTAATGATTCCTAAATTGTAGGAAAATTTTTTTTTGGGTGCATGTATTGAACTGCAATGGGAAATATGGCAATGTGCAGGAAGCCTTCGCTTGAGCGTGGCATTCCGGACTCCAGGCTAAGTACAATCCGCTACTCCCAGCACCCTTTATTCTGATAGTCTGATTTTATCTGGAGGAACACCGTTTCTTGGTAAAAGCGCGAGAAAAGCTGTCCCAGATGCATGTTTTAAGATCCTGTATTCTCCCTAGCAAGCGTGCTGGTTCCGCTTCTGTATTCGTTGTTTACAGCCGTAAAAAGGGCTGCTGGCTTCGTATGCAGATGATCTTGAGATTTTGTACAATTCAGAGTGCAAGTACAATGCGGCCGTCGGGTTGCAGGAGTACGTACACACCCTTGAGCAGTGGACCCGGAAGTGGAATATCAAACTAAGTCCGGCCAAGTGCATTAATGTGTGCTTCACACTAAGCAGAAGGAGTCCTCGCTGAATAGTTCTCTCGCAGGCAAATCAGATCAGATTCTTTTGGCTGACGCTGGACATAGGTTGACCTACACGCCGCACACTCAAAACTTGGTCAGCCATTGCGGCCTCGGAATGAGGCAGCTCTACTGGCTGGTAAATAGACGAAACAAATTGACCTTGTGCTGCAAGAGAGCTGCCTAGACACTTTCCGTTGCTCCTATCTGGAGATACGGAGTGCAGCTGTTAGTGCAGCAGGTGATGCAAAACAATGCCCTGCGTATGATCAGCGATTAGCAATGGTTCGTTCGGAACAGCACTCTCGACAGGGATCTTCGCGTGGAGAAAATTTCGTGGACTCTACCAGTAAAGCTACTGCAATAAGCGGGTAGAAAGCGAGGCAATTGTAGTTTCTGTAAGTCTAAGTTTGACATAAAAATAAAGCTCGAAAAATCCACCAATTCAAGCGATTGACCGGAGGTTTTAAGCTTGGAGTTATGTCTCGAAGAATGCATGGACAACAAGCTTTGCATCAATTTCCGTAGAATAAGACTTATTCGCACTAATAGGACCGTAGCTGTGTAGCTTTAGACTAAAATGTTAGACCAATGATCAAATATTCAAACTACGACTAGTCCTGAAGGAGACGTATGAGTTTAACAATGACACACACCATCTATTATTCCATTATAAAGCAAGTACGCCGATTCGAATGGATATTCCAGCAAAGAGTGTTCTTCTTTGCACGATGCCGCTATATTGTCAGCTTTTCTATATAGTGCAGACTCTGATCTATTTTATTTTCCCTAATAACGTATTTCAAACAGATAAAAATCTGTGAAGGGCTTAAAATTGAGCTAGTATAACAAAAAAGGTCACTTCTGTCCATAAAAAAAGCTCTCTATTATGAGTTGAACTACAACTTTTATATAGGAAATCACTGTGTAAATACGAACTCTGCATAGACCATAACAGAACAGCTGACCAGGCTAACTAACAACTGCAAATGGTTTTTTTTTTTTTTTTTTTTTTTTTTTTTTTTTTTTTTTTTTTTTTTTTTTTTTTTTTTTTTTTTTTTTTAAAAAGAAAAAAAAAAACAAAAAAAAAAAAAAAAAAAAAAAAAGAGAGGTTGTTTACTAAAACTTCGGCACACCTTCAGTGCGGCGAATTTTATAATCAAATATTGCAGCTACCAAACCAAGGTGTTCTCCATCTAGACGAAGGTTGTTCAGCGAGACTAACGGGAATAACTCTGCAGGCACCACATATAGCTTACTCTAAAAGTGGTGCAAAATATCCTGTTCATTTTATAAAAGATTTAGAATTAATGACAGGAAAAAGCATAGCACCACTTGGAGCGATAGTGGTAAATAATACCAGAGAGCTACAGCAACTTGAGCAAAAAATTGGAAAACTGAAGGAAGAAAAGGTGCATATAAAAGATCTACATTGGTACATCATGCCGGGACACTCATCTCTGATACTGATCATTCTACTAATAGTTATCGCAATTATATATGCAAGAATGAGGTGTTTACAGCAAAGGAAACTAATAGCAATCTCCTTTCCTGCCCCCGGGGAAAATGTTTAAACCTAAACATAGTCAAACAGTGCGTTATCGCATGTCAGTATTCGATGCACACTAACAGAAGAGCAGCTCATCAGAAAGGCTGATAAGAAGTGTCCCACGGTCTCATATCATCTCATATCGTTACGCACTTAACGCAAAGAATCGACAGCTTATCACGTATCGTGAAATGTTCGTTCACACAGTCTGACAGGACGTCTTATCAAAGGCAATGCTGTGCATACATTTTAAATATATCACAACACACATACAGTCCACTAAACCCGAAGCGTTATCTAAGCAGCCATAAATCAATGAGCTGCTGATATACTAAACAAACACACATTGCCGCTGATAAAGACCAACGCATATTAAGATAGTGTAAGAAATAGTAAATGAGTACGTTTTAGTATCCAAAAGGGCTCGGTCGGTCTTATTTTGTATCGTATATTTTACAACTATAAAGAAACATTAATGAAGAATAGTTTTCCGACGACAGTAATTGAAAACCTCATACAAAGATACTGCAATGGAGGATCAGGAAGATTAGAAATTGACAAAAGACAGTACAAGTCATTAATTTGCAGGACTATCGGATAGGCTCGTCATATCAAATATGTATAACAAAGAAAAGGTCCGAATAGCACATAAGACCTATTTCACAAATAAGACTTTGTTCACTAATATGAAATGTGCAATACAAAAGGACGAGCGTTCTAACGTAATTTATAGTGTGGTGGAGACGGGTCCAACATATGCAATCAAGTATATGTTGATACGACGAAATCAAAATTAAAAACAAGGATATCCGCACATAAATCAGACCATCTTTGCCGCAGACTTAAAGACCACAAAACGGCACTTGCGGCCCACTGTGCGAACACTGGTCACTCTCCACATTTTGAAGCTGTTGACATTTTACAGCAAGAGCGTAATTTTGGGA
The DNA here is from genome assembly GCA_035044805.1 of Leucophenga maculata. NCBI lineage: Eukaryota > Metazoa > Arthropoda > Insecta > Diptera > Drosophilidae > Leucophenga > Leucophenga maculata. The sequence goes on from JAWNNP010003093.1 coordinate 46,064, forward strand.
AGCGGTACTTTCTAGAAATGCTGCACATAATTAAAACACCAGCTGATCGTATGATTAACTACAAAACAGACACCGAAAAGTTTGCTCATATAAATCGTCAATTTTTCCATAAAAACAATTAGTATAAAACTACACGCCTAAGGAAACAGAATAACCGCTGTTCGCGTGTAAAAATGTATGTAGGGTATGCGTAATATTAGTAATTCAAGTTTAGAAATATTTTTAAAAATAATTTCTGTTCAAATGTGAGACTATATTATATATGTTATTATATGTATTTCTAGAAATTCCTGAAGACGATCCTCGAAGAGGGTCGAAATATATTGAATGAAAAAAAACATTTAGTTTTATTTAATATTGGACCTCGAGCCTGCAAAACTACGACACAAAAAATGTATTTAAGTACACTAAAAAATGAAAAACGAAAAAAAAAAATAAAACGCGAAAAGAAATATATAAGCGTTTAATTTTCGTGTTTTGCACTGACACTTAGACACTTGTTAGAACAATTTTCTTTATAATATTGTTTATTGTTTAAATGGCCGTCAACCGTCTACCGGTCATGGCCGCGTCCAGGAAAGCGCGCCAGCCTCCATAATCCTGTGCGCGCTGGCGCCAGTCGTTCTGAATTCCAAGTACGGAGAGATCTCTCCATACCTGGTCATTCCATCGAGTGCCCGGTCGTCCTCTATGTCGGCGTCCACCAATCAAGTTTGGGCCCCCCATGTAAACCATGCGTGCTGGAGCTCCTTCGTCCATTCGAATGAGATGCCCAGCCCAGTGCAGCCGCTGGAATTTTATGCGCTGGACTATGTCAACCTCATTGAATAGCTCGTACAGCTCGCGGTTCATGCGGGACCTAAACTCGTCGCCGACTCTAATAGGACCAAAGATCCTGCGAAGAATCTTCCTCTCGAAGACTTCCAACGCTGTCTCATCCGACTCAATCACGGTCCATGCCTCTGCGCCATACAGTAGGACCGGGAGTATCAGCGTCTTATATATCTTTATTTTCGTCCGTCGAGAGAGGGCTTTACTTCTCATTTGCTTGCTCAGCCCAAAAAAACATCTGTTTGCAAGCGTGATTCTTCGCCTGATCTCCAGGCTGACGTTGTTGTTGCTGGTGATCTCTGTTCCGAGATAGACGAAGTTTTCTACAACACTGAAGTTGAAATTCTCCATCGTCACTGACCGTCCAAGACGCATTGACGGAGTGCGAGAAGACACCAAGTACTTCGTCTTGTCCTCGTTCACCGCTAGACCCATGAGCCGAGACTGTTTTTCAATCTCCGAGAACGCCTTGCTGACTCGCCTTTCCTGCGTACCGATGTTATCGATGTCATCGGCGTAAGCGAGCAGCATCACTTCCTTTTGGAAGATCGAGCCCGACATACTCTGTATGTACGGGCATTGGCGTAGGATGTATTCCATCAGGAGATTGAAAAAATCGCACGATAGAGCATCGCCCTGCCTGAAACCTCTCTTGGTATCAAAGGGGTCGGGTTTTCCCCACCCTGACAACGCTTTGTGTGTTAGATAGCGTCGCCATGCAAAGACGGACAATCTTTGCCGGGATACCTAGTGCAGACAGGGCGTCGAAGAACTTCGCTCTTATCGGCGTGTCGAAAGCGGCTTTGTAATCGACAAATAGGTGGTGAGTGTCTTTGTTGAACTCACGGGTCTTTTCCAAGATTTGGCGTAATGTGAATATTTGGTCACTGGTCGACCTTTTTGGTCTGAAGCCACACTGATATCGTCCTATCAGTGAGTCGGTATATGGCTTCAGCCTATTACACAATACGCCCGACAAAGTCTTATATCCAATGGAAAGGAGACTTATTCCGCGGTAGTTGGCGCAAACAGCGGGGTCTCCTTTCTTAAAGATAGGACAGAGAACACTGAGATTCCAGTCATTGGGTATGCATTCATCGGACCATATCTTGCATAAAAGTTGGTGCATACTCCTAACCAACTCTTCGCCTCCGGTCTTAAATAACTCAGCTGGCAGCCCATCATAGCCTGCCGCTTTGTTATTTTTCAGCTTTTTAATAACTGAATCGACCTCGTAATAGTCCGGTGGCTCTACAATAGTGCCATCATTAACTGGTGGTTCCGGTGTCATTTCTCTTTCGGCGGTATTGTGCGCTTCATCGCCGAGTAGGTTGGAGAAATGACTCCTCCATAATCTCAGTGATTCCTGTTCATCCGTTACCAGACTTCCATTCTCATCCTTACAGAAAGTTACTCCGGGCTTAAAACCTTCAGTCAGACGCTTGACCTTTTGGTAGAATTTTCGAGCTTCATTTCTGTTACGGAACATCTCAACATCCTCAAACTCCCGCCTTTCTTGTCGTTTTTATTGTTGTGGTGGGTTGCCATGTCAAGTTTTAAATTGAAAATGACAAAATAGATATCGACTGAGTGGCGTGTAGTCTAAAGTAGAGCAGCGTCTGACTTTGATGAATGTTTTGTTGAAAATTTTGTTTCGTCTACGTTTCCTTGTTGTACGTCTTGCTGTCGCTGCGGCTGCTTCTTCTTGTTGGTTTTGTACTACTAATTGATTACGCAAGCGTTACTGATAGACGTTTATAGCCAGATACAAAATGTATATATATATAGAAAGTGGGAGGAGGGAGCTATAGATATGCTAGTAAAAGGCTGTTTGATTTGTTGTGGTCATGGCTTTTAGTTTGTTTTGTTTGATTTTAAATTTTATGCAGTTTGTATATACCCTACAAAGTGCAGCAGTTGCAAAGTAAGAAAACTTGTTTTTTAATTTTTTTAATTGTATTTGGAAAAGGGAAGCCAACAACATTGATCGTCAAGAGCTTTGCCCCGCAGTTCTACTCGCCATATATACAACGCATGCAGACTTGGAGATTCCAGATTTACTCAATTTACCTCAGGTCGGAACAGGGAAGTTAGCAACACCAGATTTCAACACCTTAACATTCAAAAGGTTACATGGCTGAGTCCAGATTAAATAACACACAACCAAATTGCTCAGGTTCTGATTGACGGATGTGCGAACGTTACGTGGACCCACTAAATACTCGGACCACTATCTTGACGCAGCCTAGGTACGCACTAGGCTCAGCGTGGTGCCTGCTGCAAGATCAACATGAAAAAGAAGCTATACTTCGGCAAGCAATAATTACAACAGACCGCCGAAGCCT
>JAWNNP010003094.1:0-15182 GCA_035044805.1 Leucophenga maculata
GACAATAGATTTATGACGTATTTAAAGAAGCAAGGAAATAAATAAATTCAAGACCCTTAAGGTTAAAAAGGCGCCAGGATACGATCTTGTATCAGGCAAACCCCTTAAAGAGCTAACAGATATAGCAATTAGTTCTATCAGAAATATTTACAATGCGGCAATTAGGCAAACATATTTTCCTGCCGTGTGGAAAGTCGCACAAATAAATCCCATACCTAAACCCAATAAAGACGCAGCAAATATTAGCTCATACAAACCAATAAGTTTATTGCCTGTGTTATCCAAAATATTTAAAAAAAAAACAAAATAAAAATTAAACAATTAAACTGGCTACTTGGGACAAAATCCAAATTATCGCTTGACATCAAACTTAAAATCTATAAAGCAATAATTATGCCAATATGGAAGTAAGGCATCGATATATAGGGTACTGCAAGCAAAACCAACATGCAACTTATACAAAGGACGCAGTCTAAAATCTTAAGAATAATCTCTAATGCTGATTGGTATATTACCAAAACAGATATACATCGTGACCTTAGTGTACCTACAATTGAGGAAACGATGAGATGCTCTAGCACTAAGTACACAAACCGATTGCTAATTCATACAATCCAAGAAATGAGACAACTGCGTACAATAGAAAGCTCAACACGCAGGAGACTTAAGCGGCTCGATCCAACAAACATAACGCATAGATACCTATAAGCCTATACTATAATAACTATTCACTAGATTTAATCTAACAGCAAACTTGTTTCTTATTGTCCATATGCATTTATTAGTAGTAATTCTATGGAAATGAACGATGCGATATTCCGCGAAGAGTGCGGCAGTCGCATGTAGTAAGATTACATAGATTAACAACGTAAATGTATATGAGTACAAATATTGTTTTTTATTATTTTATTCTAATTTTAGTTATTATGATAATTACATTTATTACTTTAAGATAGAAATACATTAATGACATTAGTCATTGAGCGTACTATATGCCGATTATAGTAAACAAATTACTTATTTTTTAAAAAACAGATTGTGAACATTCAGAGAAATAAAAAAAAAATAAAAGAAATCGCCTCAGAGTAGGTTGAAAAAATTACTCCTCCATAATCTAAGTGATTCCTATTCATCCACTGCCAGATATCCATTGCCATCCTTACAGAAAGTTACTCCGGGCTTAAAACCTTCAGTCAGACGCTTGACGTTCTGATAGAATTTTCGAGCTCAATTTTTGTCACATAACATATCCACATTCTCAAACTCCCGCCATTCTTGCTTCATTTTCTTGCGTATGAAAAGGCGTTTCTCCTCTCTCCGTTATTATTGGTTATTATTAGTCGCATGATTTTTGGGTTTTTTCTATTGTTTGTCTCTGCATGGGAGCGTAGCTTACATTAAGATTAGAATAGATCTCATCAGAAAGATGATTCAATTGTAAATTACATTGTGCTGCATTGATTAAATTGATTAATAACTAAACGATAATTTAGTGTAAAATAACTTTATACAGCTAATAATAATAAAGAAAATTAAATGAAATCAATATAAAGTGATTAATTTGTATAGTAACTCAAAGCTCAATCTCATATGCTATTTGGTGATGTGGCTGTTAAATCGTCGGATTTGTAAAATCTCTGAAGTAGTTCATAATGTCTCCGTCCACAATCGGGATGTAAGCCGCGTGTTAATCTGTCAGTTTCGTCACCGATGTCCGGGTAAGTAAGTGAGAAATAGTGCTGTTATCATAAGTTAAAATGTAAAAAGTGTGAAAAGGCTTCAAATTTGACAATAGCTCCACTATTTAGGTTGTTCATTTTGACCTACCTTCAATCAGAACCGTTGTTCATAAGTTCGCTTCTACTTTTTTCCCAGCATATAAGGGTGTCAGTTTGTTCCCTATTTTTTTATTTGACTAAGCCAAAACCCGTTCCCCTTGTTTATACCCCATATGACAATAATGGGTTAATTTATAGTTACTTTTTTGAACTTGTAATATCGCAAATACAATAGAAAAGAAAGCAAGCGAGAGAGAAGATATCGTATGATATTGTAATAACCCACCACCTTTTGCAGAGATTTTGTTTGTTTTGCTTCTTTTGACCGCTTGCATTAGAAGGTACTTAGTTGCAATTCCAACTTCGCGCCTTGAACTCGCGTTAAGTCTCTGCCACGGTGGGCAGAGCTAGTGTTTTTATGCTCCAACGTTTGTGTTGTTGGACGCATTTATTTACTTTTAGTTTATTGATATATTTATTATTCTAGTAAATAATAATAAATATAGTTGGTGCGTTGTTGCGAATAAATACAATTAATTAATATTAAAAACCAAACCAAAAAGTGTGTTTATTAATAAGGAAGAAAATATGCCATATTGAGGATTGGTAGTTTTATTGGCGGTTGTGTAGCTGATTTACTGGACCACTTGCAGGATCATAATTTGGTGTGTATATAAAGAATTTTATAAGCGTCAAATGCAGGCAGTGAACACACAAGCCAGACGCACCGCTAGTGACTAGGTCTCTAGTTCAGCAAGGGTGACGTCGTCGTCTAAGCTGGAGTCTTTGGTTGACCGGTTATGACGGTGAACAAACACCCTTCTATTCAGTGGGTAAATGGTTATTTCTTTCCAGCTATTGTTGTTGAGCTTTAAAAATGCTTTCTTTCCCCTCCATTTGCGTTTTCGGCGATATAACTTGGACTGTGTCTTTAGGTTTTCTGTTGATCACTGAGTGAATTGTAAGTTTATAATCGACTGTGGTCACCCATCTAATATCGATTGTGTCGTCAATCAATTAATACAGTATAAAGCCTCTGGCAATTTTCGACAACGAACTATGGAAGTTTGCAATCTCAACACCGAATTGATTCTTCAGTAACGATGTGATAGTCTCTGAATTCAAAATGTTGAATGAAATAATGTTTATCAATTGGATCTCTTTGTATCCGTTATTGTTCGAGTACATAAAAGTTTTTATATTCAAAGTAGTGACAAACAAAGTTGAGATATTTAAAGTAGCGACAAACAAAGTAGAGAAAATAAAAGAAAAATTGTCAAAGTACAAAAAAAAAATGTGATGTAAACACAAAATGTAAAAAAAAAATAATAATGACAAAAGAACTAGAAATTAATAATAATATTGTAAGTAAAATGTAGAGAACACAAAGAAAATTGTAACTAGAAGTATGCCAACGAGGCTCAGGCGATCCTCAACGTCAGGACGGCCGAGTCACAGTCAAAATTTAAGTCAAAGTAGAGTAAGAAGAAGAAGCACTACGGCCAAGTTTAAGTACAAGAAGAGTAAAAAGAAGAAGCACTACGGCCAGGATCAGGAGATCCTTATCGTCAGAACGGCCGAGCTGTAGCAGTAATTTATATTAGTGTAGCAGAAAATCATTGTAATATGATAGGCTACGATGAGCTGCTGAGAGTGCGTTCTCAGCAGCGATAGTATTAAAACAGAATGTGCAATAAAGAAGAGTCAGTCTATGCTGAGCTCGCGACAAAGAAATACGTACTTCAGTACTGAAGACTCAAGTGCCTCGGATACCTTAGAAGTTAGCATGTCAACCATGTCGTCAACTAGCTGAGTCGTTGGAAGCGCTATAGGGTCGGATGGTAATTTATTAAGCTCGAGGTTTAAAATTTGCTTAAATAGTTTCCAGTTTGCCTTAGAGTATAGGGGAAATGTGTTTACAACAGATGTTGGTGAAGATGTTACCCTCATCATTACGGGAAGGTGATCAGATGAAAGGTCGTTAATAGTCAAAGGTTCTGTTAATAGGTCAAGTGAGTTTGAGACAAGGAGGTCTAATGCTGAAGGTTTTTCTTTATAACTTGCTGGTATATAAGTAGGGTCTTTTGGATATAAAATGGAAAATTTGCTCTACAACAGTACCAGAGCCTGTTTCTGCAATTTAAATCGCCACCTAGAGTATACGGATCTCTAATTCAAGCTATTTTGAGTAAGTCTGTCTTAAAATTGCTTAACTTGTGTTTCTTATCATTTAACAGGTTACATGTACTATTAAAACAATTTGCGGATGAGCCAGGAAAATAAGTTGAAAATAGTTTAAGTGTTTTCTGCGAACTAAAACATACATCCAATGTTTTCAATGAGATGTGTATCAATGCAAGATGTTTCTTTTTGTTTCACTGAATTACTTATGATAATAGCTGCACCGCCTCCTCTACTGAAAGTACGATCGTTTCTATACACACTATAATTTGGGATAACAAAACGATCTTTAAGAGTTAACCAGGTTTCACTTAGTAAGCAAACATGTACACTATGAATATTTAAAAAATTAATAAATTCTGTTTACGAATAGAACGTAACATAATATTAAGATGTTGTGAATTATTATTTACAAGCATATAAGTACATATTTAACAGCTAATTGGGTAATAACTTTAAATTGCTCACTTTTGCTAGTGCAAATACTCAACTTTTGAAGCATCTCAGTAGTAAGGGTTAATTTCATCAATGGTGAAAAGATCATTCGAAAAAGGAGTTCATTAAAACTTCATTGTAACCATATACTCCTGATCGACTGCTATTTGGAATATCTCCATTTATTCCAAGAGCGTGTGAATTTATGGGAGTTTTTTGAACATTATGTCTATTTGCATAATGAGCAATGTGTGGAAAATCGGCTTCATAGTTTGTGTTACTATATACTATATTGTTGCTTTTCCTTGGTTCTTGATGGATAATGAACGCATTTTTATTGGCACGATTGCTGCTGCTTTAACGTATTCGCAGAAGGGAGAGATAAGAAGCGCGGCAGGGACAGTTCGGATCAGTTGATCGATGCTTACCCTTGCATTTAGCACGTAATGGTTTGCCTGGAGAAGAACAGGCAGTGGTTGGATGACAGCCAGCACAGTTGGCACAGGAGGTTTTAACTTTGCAACTTTTGGAGCCATGGCCGAAAAGTTGGCAATTATAGCATTGTGTCAGCTTGTTAATTGATTTTGTTTTGAACTTTGGTTTCAACGATTGTAGCGTAATTGATTTATTTTCAAAATATACGACATACAAGAGTATGCCTAATCCTGAGAATGTTGTCTTTTCAATGGTTTTTACTTCCAAACATTTTAAGCCAAGGTGGGTTAGTATTTCTTTAACTTCGTTGTTAGGGTATTTATCTAGTCCAAACAACACAGCTTTATAAGGTTTTGATTGTTTGGTGTCGTACGAATAAAATTCGCTATTATTTTTTTTAAGCTCATTGCAGGTGGTCGTGTAGTCATCAGCGGAGTTTAGAAAAATTTTAATGCCAATAGAAATAGTTTTTATTAAATAATTTTCTATTTTTATGTTTTTGAGCATATTACGTATGAAACTGGCGTTCTTTTTTAGTTATTACACTTTGTTCATTAATTACATCACTAATATCATCATCCAATGTTTGGGAGATAATAATTCTTAAATTGTTTATTATCAACTTTTTTCACGTTTAACTTTTTAGTACGTGGCATTTTAATTTTTGATACATAGCATGCATCAGAAGTTAGATTGGAAAGTCGGCGTAGGCACCGAGTGCCTTGCTTGAAATAATAAATTACGGTAAAGTTTATATATATTATTTTTTTTTATTATATTGAATAATATTTGACACTGTTTGCGCGTTTATGTCCACTCAGAGTGAGATCAAGAACGAAACTGCCAATGTTATATTTATTGAATTTATATGTAATAAAATTTCATTTTGTGATTTTAACATATACGTTACTTGCTCATACATCCTTCCGTCTTCGGAAATGAGCATTTACTTGCTTCACAATACAGCGATTTCCCGTATAGCTACAGGGTTACGGGATAAAAATAATATTATAGTTATGGGAGATTTTAATTTACCCAATATAAAATGGTTTATGACTGATGATTCTTCCAATTTAATACCAACTGCCAACAATGATTTTCTAGATAGTCTTCTTGATTTGTCTTTGCAACAGTTTAACAACATTTGCAATATTTCAATTCGGTTTCTCGATCTGGTATTTGCTGACATTGGTTTCAATACATCCGTTAATAGAATACCTTCGGTAAAATTGCCAGAAGATAATTATCACCTTACTTTTCAGCTTTCTTTTCAGCTCGATAAAATTCCTCGTGTGGGGAATGTTAAATCTCTTCAACGTGTCAGATGTTTTAAGAAAACTGACTACGCCAAGTTAAATCAGCTGATTGGACAATTCTCGAGGCATGCACTGATGTTGAGGCGGCATTGAATATTTTCTATTCAACCGTTTTCAGTTACTTTGACAGATGTATTCCTTACACAACTGAATCAAATTCAGCAAATAGGCTACCTTGGTTCTCTCGTAGCCTCAATCTTTTAAAAAATATTACACCTCGAATTTTTAAAAAATTCAAATAAACCGGTTCCACTGTCGATTATAGTAAATTTTCTATTGCTCGCTCTAATAATGTGCGCAATTAAATTAAAAGCTTTTTCAAATTTGTCAATATTAAGCGTAAAAATACAGCCTATTTCGCTAATTTTCGTCTTGATAGTGATGAAGCATCCTCTGATTCTCAGATATCGGATTTGTATGCGTCTTTCATTCAATCCACCTACACTAATTCTTCTCCTAACTGTACAACATCGTATCCTTATGTTACACCATCCTACGACTTTATATCATCCTCTTATTACCATATCTAATGTGCTAGTTTCTCTTAAATCTATTAAATTTTCATGCCAGCCTGGTCCTGATAATATTCGTAGTTGTATACTAAAACAATGTTCCAGTTCTTTTTGTGTTTCATTGTCTTTTATTTTTGAACTTTCTATAAAACAAAGCAAATTCCAACTCTTTGGAAACAATCTTTTACTATCCCTTTACACAAGAATGGAAATAAATCCAATGTCTCGAATTATTGCTAAACTAAGTGCTATTCCCAAATTATTTGAAAAAATTATCAATGATCAATTGCAACAATCGGTTATGCATTGGTTAGTCCAATACAACATGGATTTGTTAAAGGCAGATCCATTTGTACCAATCTTTTAGAAATGACATGTGTCTGGTCGCCAGACCGATGTTATTTATACAGATTTTAACAAAGCTTTTGACAGTGTATGTCATAGTCACCTTATACATAAACTGAAAGCTTTTTGATTTCCTCATTCTTTTGAAAATTGGACACAGTCCTACTTTGTAGGTAGATCTCCAAAAGTCTTATTTAACAATTGCTTGTCTGAATCTATAGATGTGTCTTCTGGTGTTCCACAAGGTAGTTATCTTGGGCCATTGCTCTTTGTTTTATTTATAAATGATCTCCTTTTGGCAATAAATAATGCTCATGTATTGATGTATGCTGATGATGTCAAACTATGTTTGTCATATTCAGATGTTTCCCAATATAGTCTATTACAATTTGATTTGAATTCGTAATATACTTGGTGTTTAACAATCTATCTTAATTTAAATATCTCTAAATGTAAATTAGTAACATTCCATCGCATAAAATTTTTTATTATGACCTACTTTCTAGGTGTTCATAACCTTAGTAGAGAAATTTGTGTTAATGATTTAGGTGTCCCTATGGACCCTAAATTGAGCTACAACAATCATATTGTGTGCATGGTTAATAAAGCTAAATGTGTTCTTGGCTTTATAAAGCGGTGGTCCAAGCAATTTAATGACCCTTATACTACTAAACATCTTCGTCCGATCTTGGAATTTGCATCATGTGTTTGGAACCCAAATTATTTAATCCACCAAGATCGTATCGAGTCTGTTCAAAAACAGTTTCTGTTATTTGCTCTCAGAAACCTCAATTGGGCTTCTGATATACATCTCCCTCCATATATGGATCGTTTGAACCTTATTGATCTTCCGTCTCACCTGCTCGACGGTCAATGCTCTCTGTCGTTTTCCTTCACAAGATTCTTTGTGGGGAAGTTGATTCTCTTTATTAATGCAATCTCTTTCTTTAAATGTTCCCTCACGGTTTACAAGTAACTATGTGCCTTTATGGTTGTTATTTTGTACAACAAACTATGCTTGCAACGATTCACTTCCGAATCTGGATGGAATCTACCTAATGATGTCCAGCTTGTAGATCCTTCGTTTTTCAAACCACAACGTATAAACCTTCTACTCGGTGCAAAAACATTTTTTGATCAAATTCTGATAGTGGATGGAATCTACCTAATGATGCCCAGCTTGCTGATCCTTCGTTTTTCAAACCACAACGTATAGACCTTCTACTGGTGCAAAAACATTCTTTGATCTAATTTAGAAATTTGGAAAGGATGAGATGGCACAATTCTTTAACAAACAGTCTTTGGGTGGATAACATCGGTTTACAACTCTGTTGTTGCCCCAATTTGGAGGTAGTGAGTCCAGCTATTGGGCATTTGTTCCAAGACACATCGAAAGCGCATTCAGGTGTTGCAAAATAAAGCCCTGCGGATGACCAGTGATGGTTCGTCCGAAACAGCACACTCCATAGGTACCTTCGCGTGGAAACGATAGAGGAGCAAATTGGCCGCCATACCAGTCAGTATAACACAAGGCTGACCGCACACTGCAACAGACTTGCGTGCACTCTACCAAACAGGCGACTGATCAACAGACTGAGGAGGCGTAATGTCTTCCTCTAATGGAACGCCGCTTACGGCCCCAATCTTACTACCCTCCAAGGAGCCGGCAATGCTTCATAATAGAATCCGTTTTTGTTAAAATTTAAATATAAGTTGGTTCAATAAACTTAATTTTAAATCTAAAAAAAAAAAAAAAAGGATAACATCGGGTCAACATAAACCCTTACACATACACAAATGCACTTGGCGCATCCTACGAAACTGCAAGGAGACGATTTTAGTCTCTGGAGAGAAGACTATTGAATCAAACTGCAGTTCGTACAATTTACATTTCGTTCATGAAGGAATATATATCGATGGGCCATATGAAATTGCTGGGTCCTGAAAATCTTTCAAATTCACATTACTTCATACCTCATCAATGTGTACTAAGACCGCAAAGTTCGTTTACAAAGTTGCGTGAGTCTTCGACGCATCAACTCAATTCTCGTGAAATGACTTGTTGATGATTGGACTAACTACTCAACCAAGCTTATTTTCTACATTACTTCGCTTTTCGATTTCACTTCGATTTCGCTTACTCGCGATGACTGCTGATATTACTAAAATGTATCGTCAAATCAAAGTGGACGAATCTCAGCGGAATTATCATTTAATAATTTGAAAAGAGCAATCAACAGACTCACTACAAATATAATGACTAAATACAGTCACTTTCGGCACGGCAACTGCTCCATTCTTAGCTATCCGTTGCCTGAAACAGCTTAGCGACATTTACTCAGAATCACACCCAATTGGTACATTGGTGCATCGATCGCTAACGATTTTTACGTAGATGATTTACTAACTGTTGCTGACAAAGTAAGGCAGTTAGAGCAAATACGCCACGAAGTATTATGCATATTAGAATCTGCAGGTTTTACTCTCGCAAAATGGACAACAAATGTGTGTAGCAAGGATACGAATCAAACCATCACAGCTATTGGTACTACAAATTCTACTTGCACAAAAACATTAGGACTGGGTTGGAACCCTCAGGACGTCGTCTTCAATTACTCATCGAAACAAATGCGCTACGTACAAAAGGTCAATTTTATCTTTCACTTTTCGTTTGTACGATTCTTTTGGACTAATGTTTCCGGTGGTAACTAAAGCCAAGATATTAATTCAAGATATTTGGCTTCAAAAATTCGATTGGGATGAACAAATTCTTCCCCATCTTTAAGAAACATGGAAATCAATATCAGCAAATTTCGCAGAGGTAGACTCAATTTCAATAACTCGACACATCGGTGTCTTAAAATAGAATACATGCCAAATTCATTGGTTCTAAGACGCATAAACTCGAGCATATGGATGTTGTCTATATGTACAAGTTATTGAACCGTAGGGCGTGTCTGTTTGACTTCTTACGGCAAAATCTAGAGTTGCGCCTTTAAAAACAAAGTCGCTGCCGATATTGGAACTTTGCTCAGCACACATATTGACAAAGCTATGGGAAAAACACAACCATCAAATCTTACAAAGTTCGTCGCAAATCCTGCTGACTTGGTGTCACGCGGATGCACTATTATCGAACTCAATAAATCGATATGGTTCGATGGCCCGGATTATTTAAAACAGAATCCAGCGCAATGACCAAAAAATACACATTTCGAATTATATACACAGGAATTATGTTTAGCAAAGCGAAAAGAAGTAATGGTCCTCACCGCGGCCGATACAGTAGAAAATCCGTTGCAGGAACTAATGCAAAATAACTCGTCGTACTTAAAATTGTTGGGTATGGTCGTATATATGTGGCGTTTCACTATGAACAGGCTTCGATTTTTGATAAGTTTTGTTATTTTCCAAAAACTTTTAGAATGTCTGTCTAGAGTTTCAAGCCTTTTGGTAAAAGGAGATATTATTGTGGTTAAAAATTTGTTTTTTAATTGTTTTTTTTTTAAATATTGTTTTCTTTATTGAACCTTCTCTTGATAAGAGACTAACAATAATTTATCAAATCTTAAATCTAGTTGTGTATTACACTAAGCCCCCGGTTGGAGATTTATGTAGTTTCAGCGGCCCTAAGAGCACATCACAGGGCTGGGAGGTCATTTCTCCTGAGTCGTGTTTGTATATGGAGTAGTGTTAGAGATCTTCCGAGTGGATTAGGGTGAGAGTTAAGTTTGCATTCATAGGACTGCTTGCATCGATCAATTTCAGTTTTCACAGTTAGGATGTTAAGATCATTGTGAATGTGAGTATTGCGAATATACCAAGGAGCTCCGGTGAGAGTTCTAAGTATTTTTGATTGAGCTCTTTGTATTATATCCACGTTACTGGAACTCGCATTGCCCCCTAACTGTGAGCCGTACGTCCAAATAGGCTTTATTAAGGAGTTGTAAAGAAGTAATTTGTAGTCCAAGCTTAAGGGTGACCGCGGATTTATAAGCCAGTGTAGGGAGTTGGCTTTTAGCTTTATTTGTGTTTTCTTGGCTTCAATATGTTTACGATAAGTGAGCCGTCTTTCGAGATGAATGCCGAGATGCACGACGTCATTGGCCTGTGGAATCACAATGTTGTTTAGAGTCAGCGATGGACAAGTACCTCTGTTTAGAGTGAATGTGACGTGTTTGCTTTTTTGCTCATTAACTTTTATACGCCAGTTAGCTAGCCACTCCTCGAGAAGAATGAGATGGTCTGCTAGTAGTCTAGTTGCTGTTATTGGGCATCGAGATCTACTTAAGATAGCTGTGTCATCAGCAAATGAGAATATTGTAAGTTGGTATGTCTGAAGTGTATAGAACATATAACATAGGACCGAGAACGCTGCCTTGGGGTTGTAACGAGGCACAGGCCGAGGTATGCTCGCCGGATGCCCAGGCGTTCCTTACTGAAATTTGTATCATTTCAGTAACCACTGACAGTTGGAAATCTCCAGGAATGACTGACCACGACTTAGATTTGTTTTTTTAATTCAAATTTATTATACTGTATTTTCTAACAGATTCTTGGTTACTTGACTTGGATTTGAGCGCAGCTTTTCTTAGGTAAATTTAATTACTTAAATTATTTCTACACGCCGCCTTTAATTTTTTCACCCTGTCGCTGCATGCCGTTGCCCCGCTGCCTCCGCTGATGCTGCTACTGGCGTTGCTGTTTTCCTTTGCTGTCACCGCTGTTGTTGTTCCTTCGTATGCTGTCGCTGTCATTGCTGTCGCCGTCCGCGAACACGTCCGTTCAGCTTCGCTATCCGATTTGGACTCCTAGAATATTTTTGCTGTCCTCGCGTCGATCGTTCAAATGCCCGATGTCTATTGGCTTCTTCCTTTTAACCGATTAACTGCAATCAGCAAATGCCCGTTGTCTATTGGTTTCTTCCATTTGCACCGGTTCAATGCGCTCAACACCTTGTTGTTATTGCCGTCCAAATTGTACATTCGTCCAATGTGCGTACCGTTACTGTGTATGTTTGTTGTTGCGGGTGCCGTTGCTTGTGAGACTGTTGGATGTTTCTGTACGCCTTCTAGTTTGCGTTATCTCGATGTTGTTGGTTTCTTTTGTGCGTTTGTTTTATATCATGTCCAAGTGTAGTGTATCGTTAATATTGTGTTAGGTATATTTGTCTTGTAAGCTGTTTTGTGTTCTTCTTTAGCGTATCGTTGGTTTTGTGTATGTATAATCGTAATTGTCTGTGGCCGTTGTAGTTCTGGCCAATGTGTTGTGCGAGGGCCTGAGGTTCTCTTCACAGGGTACTCCAGCTTTAATTTCAGACTCCTATGTTATGTAGTCATTCTGACGTACTGTAAATGCTCTATTGCTGAGGTATGATTCTACAATTTTATGAGTATTTTGAGGTAGTAATACTTTTATTTTGTACTTAACTCCATCAAGCCAAACGCGGTCAAATGCTTGAGCTACATCGAGAAAGATTGCGGAACTGTATTCGCGGAGTTCGAACGCTGTTCTTATCTCTGAGGTTAATCGGTTTACCTGTTCGATAGTGCCATGGTTTTCACGAAACCCAAATTGGTGGGTGGGAATAACGTTCTGCATGTGTGAGTTGATTTTTAAAAGAACCAACTTTTCGAACAGTTTGGATAGGCAGGATAGTAGGCTTATGGGTCTATATGACGCTGCCTGTGTTTTATCCTTTCCGGGTTTCGGTATCATGACTATGACCGATTTCTTCCACTGAGTTGGAAAATATTCGCATTTAAAAATCGCGTTGTACAATTTTGTGATATATGTCACAGCTGGGCTGGGAAGCTCCATGATCATTTTTTGGGAAATTATATCATGACCTGCAGCCTTTTTGGGATTGAGCTGGGCTTTTATCACTTTATGAACTTCGTGGGTGTGAACTCTGAGGGGTTCAGAGTAGTTCGTGTTCGAAGGAGAGGGAAGAACAAAAGCGTTTGTGACGGATTTGCTTGAAAAACAGTTCTTAATTGGTTTGCAAAAACTTCCGCTTTTTCTATGGCCGTACGTGCCCACTTTCCAGTGTGGTCTCTTATGGTTGTAGAGACTATAGCCGGTGGTCTAATGTCTGCACGCGCTTTCCACAGGGGAAACTTAGAGCTTGTTGGAGAAAGACGTTCGATGTATCGTCTCTGAGTCAGTTTTTCCTCGAGTTTAAGAGCTTTGCTTAGCTCACGTGAAGCAATCTTTAGATTGTGTTTAGAGGTTAGAGATCTTAGACCCTGCCATTCCCTTCTTAAACGCTGTTTCGTCATAACTAACTGTTCAATATGATTGTTGGTTATACTGTGGTTCATCGAATTGGCTGTGAATGGTTGTGGTGTGGAGTGTTCAGCTGCAGCAGTGAGAACAGAACTCAGGGCACTGACAGAGTTTTCAATATCGATTTCGTTACTTATTGCTGGGTTCAACTCGATATGACTGCCTATATACTTTTTATATTTGAGCCAGTAGGGTTTTTGTGTAGTGAGTTTATTGGGATACTCTTTTAGTTGAGGTTTTTCCAGTGAACTAAAAAGAACTGGAGAATGATCCGATGAGAGATCTGCAAGAGATTCAGCAGATATTAGATAACTTGAAATTCTTCGTGTTATTGCAAAATCAATGAGATCTGGGGTTTTCATCGAATCAGTAGGCCAATATGTTGGAGTACAGGGCGAAACATAGTTAAGCTTGTTTTTGGTGTTTATAATTGCTTGAGCCCCAATGTGTATATTTGGCATTATAATCACCCGCGACTATAAAGCGATCACCTAGATTGTCGAAGAATTCGAGAAACTGTTTTTCAGATACGGTAAACCTTGTAGGGGAATAAATTGCCGATAGTGTTACACTACCAAACTTTGTTTGAACATTTATTGAGGTGGCTTGGAGATAATTGGTTGCAAATATCTGTAGAGAATGGTGTTTAATACGACTTCTTCTGAGTATACCAGTTCCGCCGTGGGCTTTGCCATCTGGGTGGTTCGTGGAATAGAACGCATACCCTGGAATTTTGAAGTTGTATTCATTCGTACGATGTGTTTCTGCGAGAAGCAATACATCAATGTCTCTTACTTCCAGAAAATTTACAAGCTCGATTTTGTGTCGGGAAACACCATCGGCATTCCAGAGACATATATTTATTTTTAAGCAAGTCAATCTTTGCTTTGTTGGGCTGCAAGCATCTGAATCAAAGTGTTTTGATTATGCATCATTTCTTGCATTGTGCTTTGCATGAATGCCATGAAATTCATTATTGATTCGATTCATCATTAATTCGATGCCATTGAGTGGTGTATTAGAATTTTGGGGCATGCTCTGTTGTAGTGGGTTTTGTGTAGATGGGCCCACGGGTACCATGTGGGAAACGGTTTGGCCATATGACTTTGCATCAGCTGGTTTTAGCCCTGATTTCAAGGCGTTGGCAAAAGACACACCAAGGGTTGGTTGTGTCAAAAGTATATGTTGGAGTGCGTGCAAATGACTCTACGGGGTGAGAGCGAGCAGAGGCAGTTCGCAGATGCAGGCGCTTTTTCAATTCTTTGTACACAGGGCATCCTCTGTAATTAGCCGTGTGATTTCCTCCACAGTTGCTAACTTTTAAGTTATTGCTCCCAATGAGTTTTGCTATTATGTTTACAATATTGTTAGAGCTTTGCTCACGGACATATATTGGCGGTGGTTTGACACTCGCTTTTGTAGCCCCTTCATCTGCGCTGTTGTGTGCGTTGGATATATTGTTGCTTAAAATGGAGAATCTGTTGCGACTAAGTGGCGATTCGATTTCGCTTACATTATTTCGTCGATTCAACTTAGGTTTATTTCCTTTATTCGACATTTGTAGGCTCAGCTTTTGCTTAATTTCAATGTAGCGATCTAAGCCTCTCTCTATCGCTGGAGTTTTTGAATTCTTCTTTTGCTGCAGTCCGCTTTGAGATTCCGGTAAATTATTATTTTTGATAATTGCAGAAGATGTTGTGGCTGTAGTTAGGCCCTGTACCGAAGGTACAAGAGCCTATTGGTTTTGTGCAAATGTATGTAACAGGAAGAACTAATTGTCGGAGACCCCCCAAAGTTACCCCCATTATGGTCAGGAGTGATAGAGGATTCGATATAGCCATGTCCGTCTGTCCGTCCTTCCGTCTGTATGAACGCCGGAAGGACGGACGGAC
>JAWNNP010003095.1:0-38930 GCA_035044805.1 Leucophenga maculata
ATGAAGAAAAATATGTAACGAAAACGGGGACAACGTCATTCGCAGCAACTTTTATACATATTTGCAATTATCCAAGTTATAAGCTTGAATGGTCTATATATTATTTTTTCAAACAACATATGTAAATTTTATCTGATATCAGAAAAGTTTGTAGCTCGTCAGAATTTAGCTTAAAAAATGCCAAAAAAAAGGACCCATTTTTATCAAAAGCGTGACGTGCTGGAAAGGTTTTAAACACAAATCCGTTCAGAAAAAGTTTGTCTCAGGGCAGTCAAATTAAAGCAATTAATTTTTTCATAATGATTGTTTGAAATTGGCTCAGTACAATCAAAGATGAAACGATATTGTGAATGAGACCGGGTTCCTCATTCACAATATCCGTATGAACATCATTAGATTTAAATGTCTATCGTTTCACTGTTTCTAAAGGGGGAACTGTGTCACAGTACACAGAATTAAGTTTGATTTAATTTTCATTATTTTATCAGTCACAAATAACATTAAAGAAAACATTGTAGGTCCCATAAGTATGTATACACATTCTTAATCAACAAGTCAAAAACATGTCAATCAGACTTTCTCCACTTTTTTGTTCATGTATCTGTCGGTAGAAAGTCCTACTGAGTATAGAAATAGATATGCCAGGACCACTTTTTGGGTTAACAATTCTCTTCCGATTTTCTCAAGAAAGATTTGTGGTTTTACTTGTTATTTTAGCTAAAAACGCAAAATTTGGTGTTTCGTATTTTAATTACATATAATAAAATATTTTATAGATGTCTTTATCGGACCACCAGAATTGGTTGAAGAATATATTGTTACTATTTAAGGTGGCAGCGTTCTTTCTTCTTTTGTTTAAAGTGGCATAATTTGATTTTGAGACTAGAGTACTCCATTCCCTAATATTAGCTTCATCTGTCCTAATTGAACATAGTCGCGGATTGTATTTGTGTAATAAGCTCTTGATTCATTATTCTCTGTTCAACGTCTCTCCACGTGAAATAATCATTTTAATGCTTGAACGTAAGATGAACCAATGACTAAGGATTAATCTTTGTTGATGTTGGCAACCTGAAGAGAGGCAACTTAAAATATAAGTAAAATGCAGTAGCATGAGACGAGGAATTCTGATTCTAATTAGTTGTAGTACGGCAAAAAATAATAAGGCATCGACTTCAGTGAATAGATGTATTATTCAAAGTACAGTCATGACCAAAAATTTAGATACACCAAAATTTATCTCGTACAGGCGGAGCTTTCCTACAGAGAACGTGAAACCAACCTCGAAAGGTTTTAATTTGAGCTCTACTAATTAAAATAAAATATGCTGCACGGATTCAGATCAGAACATAAAACTCGTGCACATTCGTCTCTCTTTCTCTTTCTTCAACGTTAATTTCTTTTTCATTTATTTTATGTCATTAAAGGTTTTCAACTGCGATGTCACAATTTTAAGAAGTCTTTAAAATTGAATGGTTCAGAGTTGCTTTAAGAATTTTAGAAAGCAGAGAATTTTCCACTGATGATGAAATATAAATATAATTTGTTGCGCGGCCTTCCTTAGTGAATTTCATCCTCTTTGACAAAATGAATGCTGCTTTATATAAATCGAAAAACGACGTAGGCACAAAAATATTTGCTTTATTATATTTTAAGTTACTTATTAAGCCAAGATGCTATTGCCATTACTCTAAACTTAGTAAGAAAAAGCTTTAAACATTTTTAGCTACTTAACGATTAACTTTAACATTATAAATTAAAGAAACACGTATTATTGCAGAGTGTTATGTACAATCGATCATATTAATACGTTCACTATTTCTTATTTTTGCATTCCGGCTATTGTTTCCATACAATTCAAGTTAATAATGCTACCAAATCAAGTGCAAAAGCTAGTCCTTTCCATTTTCTTCCAACAATATTCTGAAATAATCATACAAAACAATAAATCAAAGTTGCCGAACTGAATTCTGATAGCTATTGATGTACATATGTAAATCAATGCACAACAGCAGCAATGACATCATAATGTTGAAATTATGTGATTGATGGATGATTAAACAGGAACAGATGGACAACATTTGATGGACAAACATTTGACATGCATTTGTGACTTGTTATAGACTATTTGTGTGGTTATTGATTTATAATATGAGAACGAAAATTTGCAGTTCGCAAAAAGTCTTTTATTCACGATTGTATCAACTTTTATGCTAGTCGAGTTGTGTTCTTTAATTAGAGTGCGAATAGTAGTCATAATTCATTAACGATGTTCACAACGTTTTCAAGAAGACAATACGAGCATTCCAGTTTGAGTTTAGAAGAGAAGATGGAACACATGAACAACGCCACCAAACTAAAAACAAGTAAGGAAATTACAGTCGGGCGTAACCGACTGTAAGAGGCCCTGTACCAGTGCAGGTCGCCTAACAAACACATTAAATGTTTCCCGAGCTTATGACCAAATACATGACACATGCACACTTCACACTGCACGAATATGAATGAAAAGAAAAGGGGGGTCGTTCAAATTCAATTGCTTATAAAATCGTCATTTATAATCCGATTTTGATGAACTTTTTGGATTTTGGCTAAAAGCGACGATATCTCTATACTGGCCTGCACAATTTTTTTTGTGCCCAAGAAATTTTTAGCCTTGGGGGAAGATTTTATGGGGAAGGGGAGTTAGGGGCAAAATTATAAAATAAACTTGTAAAATTCCGGAACAGTCCTAGTCGAATGCAAAAAACACGAAGTCTCTATCTATTACCGTTTCCGAGATACTTTCGTTCATACGGACGGCCAGACGGACATATTTATATCGACTCCTCTATCGCTCCTGATCATAATGGGGGTAATTTTGGGGGGTCTCCTACCATTATTTCTACCTGTTACATACATTTACACAAAACCAATAGGCTCTTGTACCTTCGATACAGGGCCTAATAAATGTACAAACGCATTAGAGAACTCAAATGTTCCTTGATATACTGCAATCATTGGTCACTATATGGTTCTACACCTTATTTTTATCAATTACTAGCTGTACCCGGCACGCTTTGCTGTGCCCAGTAAAAGTTATTTTTATCACACAATATATTCTCCTCCTACTCGACTCCAAGCACTTCTCTACTTCTTTCAGCAATATTTAAAACCAAAAAATCAAATAAATTTTTTTATCTTTTAAACTATGAAACTTTATTCTCTCATCTTAACTTGATTACTTCATCCGATCCCATTAACATGTATAATAAATTTCATCCATGTACTTCAAATAGAAGCAAAGATATGTTGAATTTTTTTGTATCGCTTGTATTGGGGTGGTTATAGCCCCCTTAGATTTTGACCAAACTTCACACGATTACTTTTCCCGATCCCATTAACATGTGTAGTAAATTTCGTCCCCGTACTTCAGATGGATGCAAACTACTAGTACGACAGCTTTCAAATTTATATACATGTCTTTTGAAGGTTAGAACTAATTTAAAATCGTATAGTACTAGTAGCGCCACCTATGTGACAGCCTACGAAATTTTCAGAACTTGTATAAAGAAACAGGAAAAATCGCGCTCCAGGCCTCACAATTGAGAATTATTACTATGGCTTGGCAATTATAATAGTATAGCATGACAATGAATGAAATTTCAATAAATGTAACGCTGACAACCAAATTTATATATTTAGAAAAATCTCATATCTGATTATCGAGGATGTAGACTTTAATTCGGATTACTCACCGATACACATATATAACGTTGTGTGAGTCTCCAGTTAATAAAGAACCTGCTCCATTCTTATACAATAGAAAGTTGACACATTCAACTCAAGTTGAGAATGAAGCTTAGTCATTCACTGAAATATTACAATACGCAGCATGGGATAGTACTCCATTTACCAGACTAAAAATAAAAAGAAAGAGTTACACTGAAGAAATTTTATTTGGGTAAAAAGAAAACTGCACAAAATGTGGCAATTGACAAGTTATCTAGGAGATAAATCAAAGCTTAATGAAAATTAATGAAAATTTTGCTATGAGTCTAGGCTATGTGCCACAAATCTGCGAAGTTTCAGAGGTAATAATAACATTAAAGCCTGGAAAAGATCCAAATGAGGTGAACTCATATAGGCCAATATCACTATTACCCATAATTTCAAAGGTTTTTGAAAAAGTGTAGGAGAAAAACAATACGCCAATTATTCGAGAAAAGAAAATAATTCCAACCCATAAATTTGGTTTTAGGGCTTGCCACTCTACAATTGACCAAGTTCACCGCATAACTCATATAATTGAGGAATCGTTGGAATCCAAGATAGTATGCTCAGCGGTATTCCTAAGATGTATCTCAAGCCTTTGATAAAGTTGATTTGC
Source organism: Leucophenga maculata (assembly GCA_035044805.1). NCBI lineage: Eukaryota > Metazoa > Arthropoda > Insecta > Diptera > Drosophilidae > Leucophenga > Leucophenga maculata. The sequence continues at coordinate 4,370 of JAWNNP010003095.1, forward strand.
AAAATAAAAACAATTTTCCCAAGCGAATATGCTGCCATACTAGAGTCATATCGCTATTTCAGAGTAAAATATGGTGCTGAATATTCAGAGCTTCGTACCATTAAAGCAGGTGTTCCTCAAGTTAGCATACTTGGTCCGCTCTTATATTTATTATATATCCACGAAAACCCGTACAAAGATGAAACCACTATTGCTACATTTGCTGATGACACCGCAATACTTGCAGTAGGAAGAGATGAAATGGAAGCAACTAAAAAGCTCCAAAACGCAGTAATCTAAATTTCCATTTGGACACGAATCAGGAGGATTAAACTTAATAATCTAAAGTCAACACATATTGAATTCACAAATAAACAAATTCGATACCTCCCGTTGTATATAGATGGAATTCAAATACCATATTCCAATACAGCAAAATATCTTGGCATGACTCTTGATACCAAACTTAGTTAGAATGAGCAAGTTAAGAAGAAGCGCGTTAAAATGGGCATTAAATATAGATCGATGAAATGGTTGCTGGGTAGACGATCACCTTTATCAATTCATAAACAGCTCATCCTTTACAAACATAAGCCCAATTTGGGCTTATGGTTCTCAAACAATAACGTAAATGTCATCCAACGACTTTAAAATATTGTACTTCGCAACATAGAAAATGCTCCGTGGTACATACTTAATAGCGATCTTTATCGTGATCTGGATGTCGATATGGTCCTCACCAAAATAATACAAGTAAGAAAATTACAATAGGGCGTAACCGACTGTAAGAGACCCTGTACCAGTACAGGTCGCCTAAAAAACACATTAAATGTTTTCCGAGCTTATGACCACTTCCTACTGCATGAATAAGTGCCTTATAAAACATTTTTTTATGTATGAAAAGAAAAGGGGGGTCGTTCAAATTCAATTGCTTATAAAATCGTCATTTATTATACGATTTTGATGAACTTTTTGGATTTTGGCTTAGAGGGACGTTATCTCCATACTAGCAAAATTTTTTTGCCGAAGAAATTTTTAGTCTTGGTGGTGATTTTATGGAAAAGTGGGGGAGGGGCAAAATTTTAAAATAAACTTGTAAAATTCTGGATAAGTTCTAGTCGAGTGCAAAAAACAAAAAGTCTCTATCTATTACCGTTTCCGAGATCCTTTCGTTCATACAGACGGACAGACAGACATGGTTATATCGACTTATCTATAAACTCCTTACCATAATGGGGGTAACTTGGTTTCTCCGAGCATTACTTCTACTTGTTACATACCTTTGCACAAAACCAATAGGCTCTTGTACCTTCGGTACAGTGCCTAAAAAACTTTTCTTATAGTTTCTTACAAGAAACATCAATGATTGAACAAATTTTAAAAACAAATGATGCAAAGGTTAAGTGTTCTTATTTACTACAAATGCACCACTACCATTCACAGCTGAAGAAATAAATATATTTAATGATATTAAAAAATATTGGATTATTTCCAAAAAGCATCGTTAATACCGATACATACGGACTTTATCGCAAAGTTAAAAATCTTACGTCTGTCTTAAAACTAAGAAAATAAAATAGTATAGCAAAGATCTCATATTAAAACGGCTAAGTATTTATGCACAAAGAACAGTCGCCAGAGTGGCTTCAATTCTAGATCCATGTTTTAAGTAAGATGGCTTCCAACATAATTAAAAAGCCGACCAAGGTTCAGCATTTTGTTGTTTTGTCTCTCAAGGAAATTTTTGCGGATGTGGATATGGCCTCTGAGACCAACAAACAGAATACATTTTTCGATTATTTGGATGAAAAGCATTGGCTGAGCAAAGCAACGCAAAATCAAACACAATAATTATTATGCGGGAATATCTTGAAAGAACCAACCCTAGAAAAAGATCCTCTTTCAGGTGAACTTGAATAGTTTTTCTTTAAACGAACGGTTAGTTCTGAAATATTTGTATTGTATATACCCCCACAGAAACGCGTTTTTAGCAAGGCGGGCCAAAATGTAAATTAAATTTTTTGATATAAAATTGTAATAATTTAAGATTTTTAATATAATATGAAATCGATAACTATCGATGGTATCGAAAAAACAATCGTAGACTATCGATGGTGCCGACTATAGATAGTTCTCAACCTTTTACCCGTCACAAGTAATCCAAATCGCCTTCGAATGCATTTGTTAGAGAAATCCTCCGTCAAACCTTAGCATGTCAGTCCAAAAATTGCGATAGCTTCAACAGAAGACTACGAGGTAGGAAAATGTGTAGTAAAAATGTGAAAGTTTAACATTTGCAACTTGCCATCATATTACAAAATGATTCCATGCCGCTATTGATCTATTACTTTGACATCAAACTGGATTAGAAAAGGCAGTGCAATAACTTTCTGCACTTCCATATGATATTAACGAGGACGTAGCATTGGGTCACAGGTGCATGGGTTGGGACCACTGTAAGGTCCGCGGAATAAGTCTCCTTTCCATTGGATATAAGACTTTGTCGGGCGTATTGTGTAATAGGCTGAAGCCATATACCGACTCACTGATTGGACGATATCAGTGTGGCTTCAGACCAAAAAGGTCGACCAGTGACCAAATATTCACATTACGCCAAATCTTGGAAAAGACCCGTGAGTTCAACAAAGACACTCACCACCTATTTGTCGATTACAAAGCCGCTTTCGACACGCCGATAAGAGCGAAGTTCTTCGACGCCCTGTCTGCACTAGGTATCCCGGCAAAGATTGTCCGTCTTTGCATGGCGACGCTATCTAACACACAAAGCGTTGTCAGGGTGGGGAAAAACCTCTCCGACCCCTTTGATACCAAGAGAGGTTTCAGGCAGGGCGATGCTTTATCGTGCGATTTTTTCAATCTCCTGATGGAATACATCCTACGCCAATGCCCGTACATACAGAGTATGTCGGGCTCGATCTTCCAAAAGGAAGTGATGCTGCTCGCTTACGCCGATGACATCGATATCATCGGTATGCAGGAACGGCGAGTCAGCAAGGCGTTCTCGGAGATTGAAAAACAGTCTCGGCTCATGGGTCTAGCGGTGAACGAGGACAAGACGAAGTACTTGGTGTCTTCTCGCACTCCGTCAAGGCGTCTTGGACGGTCAGTGACGATGGAGAATTTCAACTTCAGTGTTGTAGAAAACTTCGTCTATCTCGGAACAGAGATCACCAGCAACAACAACGTCAGCCTGGAGATCAGGCGAAGAATCACGCTTGCAAACAGATGTTTTTTTGGGCTGAGCAAGCAAATGAGAAGTAAAGCCCTCTCTCGACGGACGAAAATAAAGATATATAAGACGCTGATACTCCCGGTCCTACTGTATGGCGCAGAGGCATGGACCGTGATTGAGTCGGATGAGACAGCGTTGGAAGTCTTCGAGAGGAAGATTCTTCGCAGGATCTTTGGTCCTATTAGAGTCGGCGACGAGTTTAGGTCCCGTATGAACCGCGAGCTGTACGAGCTATTCAATGAGGTTGACATAGTCCAGCGTATAAAATTCCAGCGGCTGCACTGGGCTGGGCACCTCATTCGAATGGACGAAGGAGCTCCAGCACGCATGGTTTACATGGGGGGCCCAAACTTGATTGGTGGACGCCGACATAGAGGACGACCGGGCACTCGATGGAATAACCAGGTATGGAGAGATCTCTCCGTACTTGGCATTCAGAACGACTGGCGCCAGCGCGCACAGGATTATGGAGGCTGGCGCGCTTTCCTGGACGCGGCCATGACCGGTAGACGGTTGACGGCCATTTAAGTAAAGTAAGTAAGTAAGTATGACTAAGAAAGCATCAGTACCCCTTAGGGTTGGAGTCGCTGGAGAAATATTTTTTCGAAACGGTGCCACTTCAACACTATTACAAATAATTCATTAACATAGAAATTATTTGTAAAAGCTTCAGATATAAAATAGTTTTCTACTTCGTCTGCTGTCCCCTGTAGATATCTCGTGGTCATGAAAGTTGCTAATGCGGTGCCGTAAGTTACGGTATCCAGGCTTGTGAACTGACCAAGTGAATCTCGTTTTAATATCTTTTTGGACTTACTAAGTCTTTCTTTTGAAATTCTTTAAGCAATTTTCCAGCTATCATATCATAACCGGAAGCTTTATTTGATTTAATGTTGCCATTAGATAAATTATAGTCTCAGTAGCATATAAATGTAGTCTGTCTTGATTGTTGTCTTTGAAACAATTAACCTAAGCGGAGACAAGTCGGTTGTAAATTGTATACAACCGCAGTAGTTGGCCCTCAAAATTTGTACTTTTTTCCTTACCTTATATCTATTGAACAGCTGTGGATTTTATTTTTGCCATCGACGTGACGATTTTTAACTTAAGAATTTATAAGTGAATAATTCATTTGTGGCACTGTAAAAAAAGAAAGTATAGCATTAATTTACTGGATGTTGTACTTGTTGTTTCACTCATTATCACTCACTAATTATTATGCTCGCGAATGCTTCCAACTTGAGTGCTTCTGAGTGCAAATTACTCATCGCCCATGAACAGGTGGGACCATAGCCTTTGCTAATGTTGAAATCGTATTCAAGTCATCAACTCCGCTGCCAACATTGCCTCTGAGCTTTGCTTTGCAGCGCATCCATTCAACTCGCCATTCATCCCTAAGGCATTGTTGCTTTTGACGCGCATAATAAGTAAAATGTGTACATTTGCGACACATCCTGCTGTTGAGATGCATCATCGCTGTGGCCGTCATTAAAGCTGTCTTTGCAAGCGCAATTCGGTCTGACCGCAGGAATATCACGGCACAGTATGACCACAGGCTGTTCGCTTCATTGCAACACAAAGATAATGCAATAATGCAGACAGTATGACATGTCAGTTTCCAAAATGGAGAAAGCCGACACATGGAGTGAGGTATTAAAGTGAAGTGTGCGGTATTTGTAAATTAAAATACAACTGTTCATATTAATATATATACATTATATTCTCTACTCCAAGTACAATATCAGCCGTTAGGGGTTAGGTGAGTTACGTATATTCAGCATGTCATTGTGATGGCTATCGTCCTTCTATAGACTTTTTCTGCGTTTCTCCAAACCAATTTCACGTTGTACATATTGTACAACGAATAAGAAGAGAGAATGTACACATCCCAGATTATGTCCTTCTCAGCTTAACTTGAAAGTTGGAATATTTCTTGCAGAAAAGTCTCCTAGCTCCTTTAGACCTGGAGTAAATCAAAGGGATAGTTTCCATTTGTGCTAACTGAGGAAGTGCACGATGTGCTGTATGCATTGGTTAGGTAAAACATAAATATCATCATGAAAATCGGGATATTGGAGATTATAAGCATGATGAATTGTTGCACGGAAAAAACTTTGTTACGGTTTAGCTTAGTTTGAAACGAAATATTTGGTGTATTTTGTAATAAAGAAAATAATATATCCCACATGACTGAAGATAGGAATATATTACGAACTTAACAAACACAAATACAAAGGCATCAAAAATATGCTCGAGAAAAGCTACCGAATGTAAATTCAGCACTTCTTTGTATTGTGCTGCAGTGGATCAATCATCAGAATGATCCACACCAAGTCACCGACAAAATGTCTGCATGGGATTCGGATATCTTAAAAATTTACCAAAGAACACTGTTCGGATTGATTGATGCTCCCGATTATCTAGACGTAGATGGACTTTTGGATGTGGAATGTAAGAAAGCTGCTAAATTGATGAAAGGATAGTCATTTCACGAACACTTAACATCACAGATGATGATGTCTCTTCGACAGAATTTCTGCGTGCGATTTCTTAAATATTTACCAATGTTAATTGTTCGATTTGATTGATTCTGCCTACAATAAAGATGAAGTTTTGAATGTGGGATGTAAGAAAGTTGCTAAAATGAATGACGAATGACGTGAAACATTTAACACAGCAAATGATGTCGTCGGAACGCCCGAGGATGTGAGGGTACCGTCCCAAAAAAAGAGGGTAATAAAGCCCGAGAATAGGAGAAACGTATCGCCCAATGAGAAGAGAGACGTACCGCCTAAGAAAAGAGTGACGTACCGTCCGAGTAGAAGAATGACGTACCGCCCGAGAGGCAGATCGCCGTATTGCCATAGGTGAACTAGAGTAACGATGGGGGCGAGTAGAGTTGGTGTTTACCAACGGCAGACTTTCTTCGTGGGATGCCGATTTCTTGACCAAAGTTAACTCTTCGAAATCATTGATGCTGCCGACTATCTAGAAAGACTTTTGGATCTAGATTAAAATAAAGTTGTTAAATTGATGAAAGGAAAATCCTTTCACGAATTACACGAAACATTTAATATCACATTTGATGATGTCGGATCGCCCAAAAAAAGGGACGTACCGCCCGCGAAAAAAGGGGGTTGTAATGCCCGAGGAGAAGAAAGACGTACCGTCCGAGAGGCAGTTTGCGAGCGGCTAATGCAGCCAAGTCTACCTGCCTCTCTGACTAATGCTGCTCTCCAAAGGCCCCAACCATACGAAAGGTCAGCAATGGAAAAAGCTGGCCTTTTCAAAAACAATTAATAATATATGAGACGTTGAAAACGGGCCATAAATATATTTTAGAGTTGGAAGCGATGCTGAAACTGAAAGGCATTGCACTTCCGTCATATTTGAGCGATCCACAAATGCCTGAATTTTCATTCAATGTACATCCTGACATGCCTACATATTCGAGCATATCGGATGTACCAAGCATTCTGACAGAAGGGGAAATTTTTGATTGGGATACGGTCCTAATATAGCAGCCGCAAGGAATACAGCAGAAGCCAGTACCACCAGTACCAGCACAGCGGCTACTATTACCGGCACAGCAGCGACTAGTACCAGCATCAATCACCAATACTAGCACAGTATAACCAGCCACCAACACTATTGCAGCCATCATCAATACAGTATAAGAAACCACCGGTACCACATCAGCAGATACCAGTACCACATCAGCAACAGCTCAGAAACGGCCCATACATATATTTTAGATCTGGAAGCGATGCTAAAATAGAAAGGCATTGCACTACCGTCGTATTTGAGCGATCCAAAATTACTGAATTTTCATTCAATGTGCTTCCTGACATCCGAGCATAACGGATGTACCAAGTATTCTGCCGGAAGAGGAAATTTTATGGTTATTGGTTATGTAGTACTTTCAGCGTTCTTTTACATAGTTCCGTCATGATGAGGAGCTTAAATCTTATTTGTTAATATTAATGTTTGAGCCTTAAATCTAAAAAACCTTATGTTTAACGTCATTCATCAGTGGACGTCAAAAGCTTGAAACACTCAAAGCATTGATTTCGAAAAACCAATTTTATGCATTATCGAATTTAGATTTCTTGCAATTATATCCGACATTAAAATTGCATTAAAGATATTGATTTATTTCAGGGTAAAATTAATCAAGTGCAAAGCATTGTGTAGTCAGCAAGAATAGTTTTGCTTTTTACCTTAATACCAGCATAGATACATGTTAAAGAGTAAAATAAATGACAACAGCAGTCAACCATATCCGCAACACATTTAAAATGCAAACATGTGAAATATATGCTAAATAGACACACACACACACACACAGACAACACTAAATCTGTGCAAAGACTTAAAACATACTATATACAATAACATTTTGTATCTTTTGTGGCTTGAAGTCGGATGTAAGACCAGAAGTTGCCTTACACCGACTGACGTTTGCCAGGAGCTCAATGAATAAAGAATTGTACAAAGTCATTCATCTGCATATGAAAGACGTGGAGTGGTCGTTGTCAGTGGTCGACAAGAAAGCTTTGCATTTGATTAAATGCAGCAGCTACAATGATGGCGGATGCAGGCTATGTGATGGATTACGAACTCGACAGCTACCAGATGTATATCCGTTAAAATTTGCAGCTCGCCTAAAACTTTAAAGAGAAACTTACGTATGTGTGTGTGTTTGTGTAATTTGCGCTTTGCATGACGACGCTATATAACACACAAAGCGTTGTCGGGGTGGGGCAGGCGAGTCAGCAAGGCGTTCTCAGCGATTGAAAAACAGTCTCGGCTCATGGGTCTAGTGATGAATGAGGATAAGATTAAGTACTTGGTGTCTTCTCGCACTCCGTCATCGCGTGGAGAATTTCAACTTCAGTGTTGTAAAAAACTGCGTCTATATTGGAACAGCAATAAACACCAACAACAACGTCAGCCTGGAGATCAGGCGAAGAATCAAGCTTGCAAACAGATGCTTTTTGGGCTAAGCAAGCAAATGAGAAGTAAAGCCCTCTCTCGAAAGATGAAAATAAAGATCTATAAGACGCTGATACTCCCGGTCCTATTGTATGGCGCAGAGGCATGGAACGTGATTGAGTCAGATGAGACAGGAAGATTCTTCGCAGGATTTTCAATCCTATTAGAGTCGGCGACGAGTTTAGGTCCCTTATGAACCGCGCGCTGTACGAGCTATTCGATGAGTTTCACATAGTCCTACTCTACTATTTTACACCCTTCACAAATTTGGGTTTCTACCAACAATGCTGGCGTAATTAATTGTCAAGCGATGGGAGAATTATGTATTGCGGAATCCTTTATATCAATCCTCCCTGACACTCTCTATCATTCTCTTTTGGTAAAAAGTTCTAGCGATAGCTTCGCGTTAGTCGAACCTAAACGTCAGCAATATCACGAATATAATTTAAAACAAATTTGATTCCACCAGTGCTCAAACTACGGCACTAACTATGATTGCCTCGATTCCGCGGGAACTAATGTCTACTAGCACCTTGATGCCACCAGTGCACAAACTACGGTTCTAACTACGGCTGCCTCGACTATCTATTTCTATTACTTGGTTTTATCCTATTCTTGTTTCTTTTAACGAATAAGTAAATGATTTTAACTTACAAACTAATAGCTTAAATTCGTACAAACTTTTCTATCTTATACCCTACATCCCAGTTATTCTACTATGCCCTACTTGACTACAAACTTATATGTCTTCAAACTTGACTATAATATAGCGGCGTCACACTTCCCCCTCACTTTAGTTGACAAAAAGAAGGGGCCTGTACAAAGAAAACATATAATCAACGCTATCCCTACTCTAACAACCTAGGTGTCAGAGCTACTGCCTTCCAGGCTCCATACCGAGCCAGGCATATCAGAACCAGGCGTCCCCCAATGTTCATCTTGAAACGGAAGTTTGCGCCTCGGTGTTGCCGCTATGACCTCAAGGGATGATGGCGGCAGCGTCGGTTGGTTAGATGTCGCTACGAGTTCATGACTCGTCGTCGGTGGTGTCTCTCCTAGGGTTGACATGCGATTTGCTCTGAGCCCCTCGTTACTCTGCACTATCCTCGAGGCTTGCCCTCCCGAGGTAGGTGTCAGTCCCTCGTATGATAGAGTACTAAGTGATGGGTCCACCTTCTCGACATCTAGCTATCGACCTAGTCCGCTACACGCTTCCGCTGGGACAGCTGTGGGACGAATTTCGACGGTACCTTCTTCCTCCGGTTGTATCGCCTTTTCGGCTGGTTCTGCCCTTGGATTGGATTAGTGCGCCTGGAATCGGTGTGTCGGAGACAAATCGCATGAAGTGAAAGCTGGGCGTAGGGGTTTCCCCAATAAATTCATTCGATGCTCCCCCGGCTTTTTTTTTCCAATCTAACCACTCACAAAAATCGATATGTCGTTTGATGGGTATTCAAGCTTCATTTCCACCTTATCATTTCCAACTTATCATTTATTATTTTTCTTCTTTTCTCAAATACTGTTAAACCTTGACTACAAATTTCCTCTCACAAATTTCCATTAAAATTTTAAAAACTAAAAGTAAGCCGTTTGATAGTATTTCGCAAATAACTAAAAACTTTTCAATCAAATTACTTCTTTTTATGAAGAACTACAGCAAGAACAATTTTGACGACTTACTATATATGTATATATAGTTTATTCGAAATGTAAAGAAACGAGGGCAAATTTGTTTTGAAATATAAAACTTGTTGAAGTAGTTCACAGAAAGTTGAATTCAAATCACTTTCTATAATAAAGGAACACACCACACACAAGTAGTATAAACGAGTAGTACAAAGCCGTTCAGCTCCTCACAACACAAATTGGACGGCGCGCATTCAATTGATTTGGTGCAGTTCATTATTTTCAATAAAAATTTTGCAGAAAGTTTGAAAACTTTTAAATCACCAAGCGTGCTTGTATAGGGACTGAAGTTCATGATTGGATAGGGAGAGCGCAGCAAAGAAATGCATTCATGAAAGTTAGGTGGTGTGTCGGCTGAAAATTTATTATTCAATCAGTTTTTGTGCAAACAAAAGAAAAACAGAGCAAGAGGAGACCTTAAGTTCGATGAATACGAAGTTAAAACACTCTTCACATCTGCCTTTGCTTCGGCAAAGCTGAAATTTAGTTACTTTTAATAAGCAGATATGCTGTCTAGATATCTTAGATATCTTTCCACTGTTTACTTAAGATAATCCAACATAAATTTTCAATATTAAAACTTAATATCAAACCTAATTGGATACACTGTGCCACTAAACATAAAGCGATTTATTTTTTGTAGCTCCCCTATTCAAATTTTGGAAGATGGGGTCGTTTGCAGTAGTTTATATTGTCAGAAAAGTTGTTGACTGGACACGTGGAATGTCCACAGCCTTAATAGGGATAGCGCAAATATCCAGCTAGTTGATGTCCTCTTAAAAATTACCCTGTGACATCTACAACAGCTGGAACGATAGCAAGCACGAATTTGAATGCGGTTTCGTGGTGAGTAGGAAGCTACGTAGCCTCATCTATAGATTCACGTCTGTTGACGTCTGGCCACGATATTCATCAAGGCTAAATATTTTAATATAAGCCTGATATGAGCGCCCCAACGGAAGAGAACGATGACGATTCTAAAGACGACAACATCGACTCGGACTTGTCGCAGCCAAGGTACGCAGTAGGCTCAGCGTGGTGCACGGCCAAACATGCAACGATTTAAGACGTTGGTAAGCTCAAATCACAACAGACGCCCAAGCCTTGTCAAACACACTATCCCAACTGCACCGGGAAACATCTCCGTCTTACTCAGACATATGTGAGCTGGAGAAACATATCAGGCGCTCCGTGGATAGGGCTGCCAAGAAGGTCATTGGTTATACGAAACCTTCGTACGCCGAGGAGTGTCGCAATGCTACTGCAGAGAATAAGGCTTCCTATCAGCGAACTCTGAAGTCGCAAGCAACGATAGCTGATATCGAGAGAAACGGAGAGTGGTGAATCGCAAGAAAAAGGCGCAAGTGGAAATCTAGTTACAGATGCACAGGAATCACTGAGATTATGGATAAGTATTTTTTTAACCTACTTGGAGGCGATGAAACGCACATTAGTGAATAGAAAGCGGCAGGCTCTTATGGGCTGCCAGGTGAGTTATTCAAGACCGGCGAAGAGTTGGTTAGGAGTATGAACCACTTTTATTGAAGATATGGTCCAATGAAGGCAATGGAGTCTCAGTGTTCTTTGCTCTGTCTTTAAGACGCTGTTTACGGCAACTACCTATACTATCGGATATAAGATTATGTCGCGCGTATTGTGTTATAGACTGAAGCCACACACGAATTCACTGATAGGACGATATCAGTGTGACTTCAGACCAAAAAGGTCGACCAATGACCAAATATTCACATTTCTACAAATCATTGGGAAGACCCGTAAGTGTAACAAAGACATATACCACCTATTTGTCGACAATAAAATCACTTTCGACACGCTGTTTGCACTAGGTATCCCGGCAAAGATCGTTCGTATTTGCATGATGACGCTATCACATGTTACGAAAGAATATATCTGAACTTGTGATGGAATATATCGAGCGCAAGTGCCCGTAAATACAGAATATGTCGGGCTCGATCTTCCAAAAGGAAGGGATGCTGCTCTCTTAAGCGGGTGATGGAAAAACAGTCGCAGCCCATGAGTTCAGCGTTGATTGAGGACAAGACGAGGTGTCTTCTCGCACGTCTTCATCGCAGCCACGTCATGCTGAAGATCAGACGTAGAATCACGGAAGCAAGTTAGAAGTAAAGCCCACTATCGAAAGTCGAAAATCAAAGTCTAAAATATGCTGACAAGTATGCCGGTCATACTGTATGGTGCAAAAGCATGAACCATGATTGAAGCATAGGCATTGATTGAGTAAGCTGAGATTGGAAGTCTTTGAGAGGAAGATTTCCCGCTTGATATTTACGTTCAGTATGAACCGCTAGCTGTATGAGCTATTCAAATGGACAAAAGAGCTACACCAAGCATGGTTTACATGGCACGTTGTGGAATTACCAGATATGGAGAAATCTCAGCGTACTTGATTGTGTTTCCTATAGGTTCTTGGAAGGATCCAACTCCTAAAAAGCGTAATGTAGCCGCCAGCAGTATAATGGGAGCAATAGAAGATGACAGGATGTCGTATTCGATCATGTTAAGGATCGAAAACTATGTATTATCAATAATAAAAATTAAGTATTTGCATTTAAGTATGACGGCATTTTGTTTTTAAATACTTTGATGGTGGATGTTTTGAAATGCCTGGATAAAAGAACAACAACATTGCCTTAATATGCCCTTATATCTCCGTACCGTCCCATGCAGAACAGAAAATATCAGTTTGTCCACTTGGAAGCAAAGGAAAGATAGAGCAGTTGCAATGAGAAGTAATAACAAAGGTGTTGGGTGAATCTTTAAAAAGAATGGAATTTGGAAAGAATTGAAAATGAAATCCGTAATAAACATTTCTGTCCGCATTATAAACAAGATACAAGGTGGTCATAATGCTTTCACGCATAGAAAGTTCAAGAAATTCTTTGAAGAAATAAACGCAGAGTACGGAGAACTGTTGATGTATACGATGGCTTAGCAAAGGGAAATGCTTGGAGCGTCTTTTCAATTTGCGAAAGGTCACCAGCTTTCTCAGAAATATTGGAAAAGACGTCGAAGAGCTTCTTGTATTATTCCAAGATGATAATTATCTGTTGGACTCTGCATTTGGTTGTGATACTAACAAAATATTAAATGACCTCAATTGCTCCCAAGAAAAAAATCAACATATTTTCACACTATTCAGAGCAATAGCCAACTTCGAAAGAAAACTTACATTATTGATTGATCAACTGAAGAAACATCAACAGTCTTGCTAAAATACAAGAATACGCCGTAATAGACGAGGAACTGAATAAAAATTACAAAAGATTTGAATATGTTGCCACAATTAATAGAGCTTCATCACTATCCGCTCAGTTGTGAGCTGTTAAATCTGGACTTCCTGTTACGTGAAGATCTTGAAGAGGTACGGGTTGATTTAAGTATTTCTTTGGAAACGTGAGAAAAATTTTGAGAGCGCATTGACGACAAAAAAATATTCAAAACAGAAAAATAAAATATATAAACTTATTTAATGCTTTGTATAACATACAACTGCGAGGTGGCATATATATTTTATAATTTTTATTATTATTTTAATTAATTACTTGAGCTACTTTTGTTATACATATTTCTTTTTTTTTGAGAATTATCAAGTTTTATTACGTTTCATGCGAGACAAATTATTTATGAACGATTCGGTCTCGTTTTTCTCAGTGTCAAGCAAGAAACGTCACATGCTTAACGTCTGTTATCATTCTGTTAATTCACACACTAACGCAATGACTATGTTAGTGCCGATTTAAACATAGAAATACCCACGTAGTGTCTGCGAAAAAGACTCCGATATGCATCTGAAACGTCTGCGCTCGATCGCCTTCTTCCTGAATTGTTTCTTGCTTAGCTCTTCTATTGCAAACAGTCTGTCGAGCGTCATTTTTATTTAACTTTTTCACAGATTGCAATTTTTATTTAATTTTTTGTTAACAATGCACCACGAATTGAACTTTGCAAAATTTTGTCCTGGAATGCGCAAAGTTATTTTCTATATAAGCGCGCCATTGGCATATAATAAAGTTGAAATTTATTTGTTTTAATGAATTCATTATTTACCGACACTTGGTTTTGCGAGCAAACACGCAGAATATCATAAGCCAAATTTGTAGTTTACCAGAGGAATTAATTTCTCTGCGAAAATTGTATTTGCATAATTCCTAAACTGCCTTTTTGCCTTTGTTACTGATTGAAATTTGCATATTTTTAACGGCAGGAAATGCGCGTCAAAGGTTGTGTAAGTCTTTGCTGTTAACTAAGTTTAAGTTAAGTTTTCAATTTTTGAACAGGACGCCCTTTGTGCCATTCTGCACTTAGAATTATACAGCTATGAATTGTATCTTTTTTGCTGGAATCATGGTGACTTGTGATTTTGCATAATTAACCTTACAAAGTCTTTGATCAATGGTTGGCTGAAAATGCCTAATTATGCTAATAGACTCACTTTGTAAGCAATTGTGCGGGAGTGGGTTACTAAGCAAGCTATTTGAATTGTTCACCGTCATCTTAGACGCCATCATTAGCCGTCACCAGTTTTATTGTTGTTAGAAGTTTGACAAAACTAAAACTAGGCGGTGTCTCTTTTGTCGACAAACGATTTTATGAGTGAGTCGTAGTCTAAGCTCTAAGGTAACTTCATAGATGCTGTTGATTAATATCAACTTAGTGTTAATGGCAACACGGCATACAAAACAAAAGTTGGGTGTGAACTTCTCATTATGAAGTTTCATATACAGTTGACAAGCACAGAAAAAAAGTTTTACCCTCAAATTGCAACAGCAGTAGAAGATCATTATCTTATGGAACCACGGTCTAGTAGAGACTACACTTATACGAATCAACCCTAATGTTCTTACAGTCACTGACTATAAATTGCAAAAAGTTTTACCCTCAGATTGCAACAGCAGTAGAAGATCATTATCTTATGGAACCATGGTCTAATAGAGACTACACTTATACGAATCAACCCTAATGTCACTGATTATAAATTTGTATTAAAATGTTTTTCTTAGAAAAACACCAAGTGGTAATATGTGAGGTGTAGCTTATTTTAGCTTTCGAAATAAAACTTCTTTACCTTTTGCGGTCAAAAAAGGGGTATCACGCAAGAAAGTGGAATGTAAGAAAAGGGGAAATGCTCGCGTAGAAAGCCTAACATCTTTAAAGTGTAGGGAGAGCACGTGTGTGTGTATAGTTCATTTTCAACTTTAATAGTGTGCAAAGTGGAACGAAATTCCTAGAGGGGAAAAACATTGGCTTGTAAGTCTGAACCATGAAGAATGAGTGCTTGAAAGAGGTCATATATAGAGATCTGCGTGGCTTCACTCACAATTTAAGTCCAATTGAATGTATTCGAATTGAATTCAATTGAGTGAAAGCGAGGCACACAATGAAACAATGAAGAAGTGTGTTTTCCTGTTTTGTTTTTGATTTTTTTTGTTTTTTGTATTTGTGATTCTGTCAATATGTGATTTTTGTGTGACTTTTTTCATATTTAATTTAACTTGCTTGAAATATACAGGTGAATAGCGCCATAGATATAAAGGAGAAGCTTCATAATGGCATGTTTAGTTTTGTGGAGAAGAGAGGCCGAAGACAAGTATGGACATTTTTCTCAAAAATCAAAAATGATAATGGCGAGGAATTGGTTGAGGTTGTAGCCTGTACGATGTGATTTACTGTTTTGAAGTTGCAAGTTGCAGGAAGCACATATAACCTTGGGAAGCATAAAGTTACATCGTGAAAGAAAGTAAAATTCGCAACGCTTCCCTCATAGATTTAAATCCGGAAACGAAATAGGAAGGTATTGCTGTAATTACCGATTGGGTTATTAGGAATTGTCGTCCATTAAAAATTATTAACGACTCTGGACTAAAAAAGTTTGCATCATTTTAAATTAATGTTGGAGCAACATTTGGCTCTAATTCCGCAATCACACATTGGATATGAAATAACTAATGACATATGGACGGACAATTATTTAAAGTCGTCATATTTGTCCTGTACTGTGCATTACATAAAGGAAGTATTTCTTATGGATCTTTTAATGGCCATGAAGTCAATGAAAGAAACATCCTGCACAGGTTTGTGAATCTCCTAATCTACAAGGGTATTATGATAATCTTAATTTATTTCTTATATCAATCTTTATATATAGAGGAGATATTGAAAGACTTCGGATGTGATCTTGAAGCGGACAATTCCGTTATTGTAATATTGTAATACGTAGGTCGAATATGATTAGAGCCTTTTGCGATTTGGATAAAATTCATTCTGTGAACCAACTACTGAGCCACGCTGTTGAATATCATTACAGTTTGCAGCAAGCTGGTGAAATATTTTAAGAAGCCTGGAAAAAATTCATCTTTTGGAGTGTCTGTTAAAAGCTATTGCCTCACTCGCTGGCATACAGTCTACTGAAATGTCTTGCTGAAATCCATATTAAAAGATACAAATGAAACAGGCAGAATTGACTTCATCAACTTAAATTATTTATGTTCCATTGTCCATCTGTTAGAATTTTTCGAAAACGTTTCAAAAAAGCTAGAAGCAAGCAAACGACCAAATATACACTTGATTGTTCCGAACGTAAACAAATGTGACGACGTCTCTGGCGGGGGTACGACAGAAATTTATAAGGAAGACGTGGCCTAGGCCTAAATGGTTAGCTAAGTAAAAATCAAATTATTAAGAATTGATTAACAAGGTTTATTCATATTATTGTAACTTAAGTGTACGGAAAATATCTTAATATTACGCTGGAAAAGAGCGGGTTATTTCCTAAGTGTCCCGATCCCGAAGGCATCTATCATTATCTACTATAATCTCAATGCTCCGATTCCGAAAGCGTCTACGGTGGTCCCGATTCCCGAGGACTAACTACGGTTAGACTCCGATCCCGTGAGCGACTACGGTTGTCCCGATTGCCGTGGACACTAACTACGTAAAGCCTTGATCCCGTGAGCGACTACGTTTGTCCCGATTCTCGTGGACACTAACTACTTTAGTACTATCTAAATAACAACTTAATTACGGCTGGAACGAGACAAGAAGCAATTATTATATTCCGGGTGTCTCTATTTACCTCCAATGCTGCTATCGCCTCCACCGCTATTTCCGCTATTGATATTGCATCATTTAATTCCGACAATTCCAAATTAAATGAACAGTTCTTCCAAATTTAACAAAATCCCACAACATAGCCTTTTTTCTTTTCGCACCCAAAAACAAATTGATACAATTTTCACCTGCAGCAAGGGAAACTGTTATTAATGACTGCAAGAACATTATGAGTTCTTTTCATACAGATAGTATTTCTGACGCAACGGAAAGGCCTTCACCAGACGATGAATTTGAATAAATAGAAGTCCACCAAATTATTAACAATTAAGACCAATTAGAAAAAGAAGCAACAGGATATTCAAACACTAATGTTGAAAGATAAACGAAGTTTACTACAGCACCGAACAAACAATCACTGACAGTCCAAAACTCGATGACAAAGTACGAGAAGACACCAAGTATTTCGCCCTGTCCTCATTCACCACTAGACTGTTCCTGCGTACCGTAGATATCAATGTCATCGGGGTAAGCGAACAGCATCATTTCCTTTTGGAAGATCCGACACTGGCGTAAGATGTATTCCATCAGAAGATTGACGCTCTGACAACGCTTTGTGTGTAAAATAGCGTCGTATTGCAAAAACGCATGATCTTTGCCGGGATACCTAGTGCAGGAGTCAAAAAACTTTAATCGTATCGAAAAACTCACGGGTCTTTTACAAGATTTCACAAGAAACAAATCGAAAAGACACTTGAATAGAATACACTAAGCATTTTTTCTTGGTTTAAAACAAAATTGTTTTTATTTCTTAAAAGAACTTTATTTTCCTTTTTATTAAATTTTTATATTTTTATTCTTAAAATTTAAATTGTTAATTAATTATTCCATTTACAAGATACAAAAATTTCTTACAGTATTCGACGCATCAGCACGAGCATTTGACTGTTGACTAGCGACTGCCTTTGTTGTTGCTTTTTGCAATCGAAAGTCAACGTTTTTCTATTGTTTTTGTTTTTTGAAAATTGTTGTTGCAAATGTGTGGAAGCATGCATATACCAGAGAGTATTACAATAACAAAGTGGTATCACTGGCATCACTGGTTTAGACTGTAGAACACACGAACAATTTGAGGCATCTCGAAGAATAGTGATTCGAAACGTAACGGCTTTACGGTTCGACAGCACAAAAAGAACTTACAATACACTCTCAGTTCTAGTGCAAATTGTGTCTGGTTCTTTCGGATATCAACAATAAGAACAGGTCGAATTTTTTGTATGTTTCTTTCGTTTTTGTTAATCTCGTTTATTTAATTTGTTTTGTTATTGTTTTTTATATTTAGTTGTTAATATTTTGTTTTTACGTTCGTGCATAGTAAGTAGTTCCTTCAGTCACTCCAAATAACCATTGAATAATTCAATTGAATTGAAGACTATCACGTCTCGACTACGTCTAGGGCGGGATATACTTAACATAAATATACCTTGGTCTAAGGTACATTAATTTAACATACTTGAAGTATATTTACCAGAGATCTGCAGTGAATCAACAAAACGCGCAAAAACAAAATCTCAATAGTTCATTAATCAACGAATAAGCTTGCAAAATAGCAAGCCACTTGCTCTGAAAACATGTAAAAGAACATGAGAGAGAAATATAATTCTGTCCTTATCATATTTGACGGCCTTTTTTTTTTTTTTTTTGTTGAATTGATGGCAGTAGGTTGCCTGCTTGTCGCGTGCGGACTAGCCGGAGCGGTTATTTTTTTTATGAAGCTCTATTAATTGTGACAACATATTTAAATCTTGAAACCTATTTTTGAAATTTTTATTTAGCTCCTCGACTATTAAGGCGTATTTTTGTATTTTTATCAAAACTAAGTTAATATTGTGAAAATATGCCGAATCCATTACAAAACAATGATCTTGGACTAATACAAGAAGATCTTCGACGTCTTTTCCAATATTTGTGAGAAAGCTGGTGACTTTTAGGAAATTGAAAAGACGCTTCAATCATTTTCCTTTGCTATGGCAGTTGAAAAAAAAAATTAATCTCAGTGCAAAAGAGTGTACAATATTCTTGGTTAGTCCGTCTTTAGCCAACACAAACAAAGGAGGGTTCTCCCACGCGAGAACATGCCACATATAGTTGTCCGTGGAAAAAGCATGTCTGGCCTTGTGACTTATTGATCGTCATTGCGAATCATAGGGACTCGTGGCAGCAACACAATTTCGCCTTGAAACTTGCCATTCAAGATGATGGCTTCAATAACGTTTTTCATTAATTTTTTAATGACTAACCGTGTGCCATTACATAGCCGTGGTGCGTTTAAGTTACGAAGCAGAATAATCGGAGATCCAACCTTCAATTGTAAATGGTGTGGTGGCATGCCTGGCAAATCCAATGAATTTAAAAACTTAATTGGATAATTCACAGTCTCGTTGGTATCGCAAACTGCATCGATAGATTTGTATTTGTATCCCCAGGCATCTTTAAATTTAACCCATTGACGTCCACATTTTTAGCTGCCAAAATCGCTCTTTCTGCCAGCCACTTATGATTTGCATATTGTGTGTGTACGTCGGGAAATATGTGATCGATGAGAGTATTTTGCGAGTCGATGATTGCATTTGAACGCGCATGTTGACCGTCAGTTGTACTTTTTCAACATTACGCCATAGTTACGATGATTTTAAGCAAGCGTTGATTTCATCAGCGTACGTTGAAAGTGGAATCACCTGAAAGGAGTAACAAAGTGCCGCCAAATAGTTTATCGTTGTTTTTTATATCCTTTAATGTCCTATCTAATGCCTCAAGCGAATGTTTGTGTGCCATAGTGCATTCATCCCAAATAATAATTTTACATTGTTTCAGCACTATGGCCATAGACGATTGTTTTTTTTTATGTTGCACACTGCATCTGGATTATTTTGAATGTTCAACGGCAGCTTAAATGCTGAATGAGCTGTTCTGCCTCCATCTAATAAAATTGCTGCAATGATAGAAGATGCAACGGCCAATGCGATGCCATTTTTTGATCGTATCTCGGCCAGAAGTAGCGAAATAAGGAATGTTTTGCCAGTTCCACCTGGTGCATCCAAAAAAAGAATCCTCCTTGTGTGTTAAATAATTTTTTGTTCATCATTTAGTAGTGGAACATTGCGACTGACAATGCCTGCCATTTCTATAGTATCGTACTGTAGTTCACGATTCATATCTGTGTTGAGTAAATCAGATGCACTTCGATTCGGTGAACTCATACCGAAATGACTGATTGGCAAATTCGCAATAGCAATGCAAAGATCCTCGATAGCAATCAATGCTTCATTGTACATTACATCACTGAATGATATCGTTAGATCATTGCAGTCAGTCATTGAATCTTTGTGATTATCCCACAACATTTGTGCTCGGGCCGGAAAACATGTAGTCAGTACTATAGCAATTAGTAGACGAATTTGTGATCCTGTGCAGTTTAATGCTGCTTCAGCAAGCGTACTGTCCCAATGATTGTCGTCTTCTAGCAAGCCTAGAGCAAGGCATGCATCATAATACGTAGGATACTGTTGTCCATCTACCTTACGTATATCTTGAAATGACAATGGCCCGGTGACATTAACCAACAACAGTCGCAGATAAAAGCACTCAGTCTGCCTTGGATTGACTGTGTATACACGACCCAAACTCTTTGATTTAAATAAACCGGCGTAAGCATCAATTGGTGTCCCTTGCTTGCGGGGCATCCATTTTTCTGATTGAGCCCATGTAAAATACCGTGGAACTTCGTCGACTATAAATTGTTGGCAAAGCTCACGACATCGTAATATGATGTTGTCTCGGCCGCGTCTAATCATCAAATGATATGAATGAAAATCCTTGGAGCTAACGTTCTTATTTGTTTCGGCTCTTGTAATAATATATATTTAAATTAATTGAAGATTTATTCTTTAATAATAAAATAATTATGTTCTTAATAATGAAAGAATTGCCTGTTACGGGATTTCGTTGTTTAATATTTACGCAATATCCGTCTTGTCCTTTCCAGAAAATTAGTGGATATTGGAGAGCGTCATATGAACGATGGGTATCACTGATGAACTGAAGATCATTATTTCATCTTCGAATCACAATTTGTCGCGTAGCTGTTCGGTCGCCAACCATGATTCCAGCAACGTCGTCAACAACAGATGCGTTGAATCTACGTATATGCTCTCCATCAGGGTTGATGACAATAGCGTGATTGTCACTTTGTAGCTTGGGTATGTGTGATTTGAATAACTTCAATAATTCATTGTGCTCATTTAACAGAGCGTCCAGCTCGCTGACGATACGCCTGGCAAAAGTTGAATTGAGATTATGGTAGTCGCAACGTGCATCCACGCGATTGGCGAGTGCACGTTCGTAGTCCTCGCCACCCATGAAGTAGATTTGTAAAAATTTATGAGATTCGTTTGGCATTGGCAGCAATGAGCCCACTTTGTGATATACTTGGCATTTGATTTTGAACGGTGAATTAAATTGTTGACCGTTTGCGGCAATATTGTTAACTATTTCTGTTGCTCCAAACGATGTCATTTGGAAACATGAATTAAATATGCGAATTGAGTTCAGGAACAGGCTAGAATCTGGATCTGTACATATAAGTAAACCGTGCAATGGTTCAGGTGGTGTTTCAATTTCAGTTAGTTGTACTTTTCCTGATGAGCAACACATCCCAACTGGCTCATTTTTAAATTTAAGTGCATGACAATGCTGACATTCCTTTTCCAAAGTACCAATAACCACTTTGGAATGAGCATAATATTCAACATCAGGCTCGTACTGGAATGCTAGTCGAAGAAATGAATCTGATGTAAATGCTCGATGAACTTGTTGGCGTTGTTGGTCAATTCCTCTACGTCTATCGACTATGAATCTGCGAATTTCTCTTCGTTCTAGTTGTCTTTGTTGATTTCGTTCATCTCGTGCCTCTTGTAATTGTGATTCACGTAACTGCGCCACTCTCACACTCATATCTGCATTGTTTTCTTGAACTTGTTCGCTTGATCTTCGTGCTCTTATATCTCGCATGGCTCTAGAAATGGTCGTTCGACAACTCAAATTGGTCCCTTTGCGTTTTTTTAGCATTGCTGACTATACATAGAACATAAATAAATTAAGTTAAAATACTTAAACGGATAGAAAGATTTGTTTATATTTGATAAGCTTTATTAACTGTTAATAAATGATTTTTTAACATCATAGGATTTAATAAATATTTATTAACAGTCAATAAGTAATTTATTTAGTACAATTTACAAATTGCTAATAAATACGTCGAATTACTTTGTTAGTAAGCACGGCGCAATTGTGCAGTCTTAAGTAAACACTGAAGACATTCGTCGTCAACTTAGTACATTTAAAATGTAATGTGTACCAGCGTAGAAATCACAAAACAAAAACAAATATTAAATGCACTTTGAATCTTGATTGGCGGCGAATAGCATTCACTTGTGATCGATTGAGACTACGCGTATCCTGGTCAATAGTTTGCGCGTATACATAGCGCGGTAACTTAATCTATTTAATTTAATGCCAAATTCTGTTCGCAAGTCGCTATTTAAATGTTTTGTCAATGCTTTTGCTGCTATTCTTCTTCTCTTTTGATACACTTACTAAAACGCTATTCAAAGGCATTTGAATGAGCGAAATAGCACTAATTGCTAGCGATGGTAGACTATCGATAGTACAGACTTTCCGTAACCGATAGTCTTTTTAGTGTACAAATATCGAGCCAATTTTATTTTTCAATAGTTCTCTGAATTTATTATTATATATTTATGCGCAGTAATAGCAGCCCGTCTTAATGTTTACTGAATTTTAAAAATCTTTGTAACAACGACCCTTATATGTATGTGTGTTACTATATATTTTACTTTATGTTCTGGGGTTTGTTGTCGACCCAAAGGGATATTTTTTCTGTTGCTATTTATTCATCTCACTCTCTCTCCCTCTCGCTTACATCTTTTGTCACTTATTACAATACTCAATTGGATGCAAAGATATGTTGATTTTTGTTTACCGCTTGTATGGGTGGTGGGGCATAGCCCCCGCCGATTTTGACCAAACTTCACACGATTACTTTTCACAATCCCATTAATATGTGTAATAAATTTCGTCCCCGTACCTCAAATGGATGCAAAGATATGTTGAATTTTGTTTACCGCTTGTATGGGGGGTGGGGCACCCTTAACATTTAGGGGGATGAAAAATAGATGTTGTCCGATTCTCAACCCTAGCCGATATGCACGCTAAGATTCACGAAAATAGGTCGAGCCGTTTCAGAGGAGTTCAATAACGTACACCGTGAGCAGCGGGTTTTTCCAAATATATGATTCTTTGTGATGACGTCCATTAGCCTTATCATTTTTTGTTGGAAGACTCGCGCAATGAGATCATGTCTGTGGGTAGTTGATTGCACAACGAAAAGGAGATCTGTTATTTCTGGCCATTTTGGATTGCACGTGAACGTGATGAACAGATGTGGACGTCCATATTTTCAAACATACGTCATTGCATCTTGAGCGTATTCATGCATATGACGTGGGCTGCCAGTATATGATGCTGGCAATATCACCATTTTACCAATATTTGCTGGGTATCCATCATTAGCAATTGCATCACGCAAATGAATATATTCTTCGGCGCGAAGCTTCGATTGATTGTGCCGAATGAAGGCAAGTCGTTCACCTTCAATTTTATCGTACATATCAACTAAAAATTGATGAAATACTTCACGGGCCTTTAAAGTATGATTTGACTCATTTTGTCTAAACATAATCCGAAAGGCGTAAAAGTCCATACACGAAATCTTCTTTCTAGTCTCATTGCCTGTAGTCGGATCGATTTGCATTAAGCTGAAATGATAGCCATCTTCTCCACGGGGAAAAATTATGGGATACTGAAGTGCATCGTATGATCGATGTGTTGCTGATACATGTTGAATACCCTGGCCTTGTTGGTTTGGTTGCACAATGCCATTCCGGCGGTGGAGGATGATGTCGCGACGTTCGGAGGCACTGCCAACCATGATAACTGCAACATCGTCGACCGTTGGTGCATTGAAACGACCTCGGTGTTCCCCGAGTGGTGTTTTGTCGGCACGAATGATCACACGAAAATTATCCGATGTCATTTGCTCCAACGATGTTTTGAACTGCTGGATCAATCGGTTGTAATCGTTAACATTGTTTGGAGGCTTAAAATAATTTCACGGTTTATTCCAACACTAATTGCACAGCGGCGATCTGCTTGCATTTCTGCATCTCCGGTGAAAAATATTTGCAAAAACTTGGATTCCTCATTAGGTCCAGGAAGAAGTGAACCAATGCGATGATAAATTTGGCCTTGCACTTTGAATGTCGGCATAAATCCTTCATTGTTTGCCACTTTTGTTGCTCCAAAAGAAGTCATTTGAAAAGATGTGTTGTACTCTCTTATATTTTTTAAAAAGTGTTTTGATATCTCAGTATTGCCAGAAAAGAAATTCAGGAGCGGTTCTGGTGGGGGCAGTAGCGGTGATAAATTGACTTTACCATTTGAGCAGCACATACCAGGTGCTTCTCTGGCAAATTTTAGCGCACGACAATGTAAGAAAACATTGTTCATTAATCCAATGAGAATTGCATCATTATTTTTGTAATCGCATGTTCTGTCGTAATGGAAAGCTTCCATTGTTAAATTTCTTCTATTCCTTGATCTAACAGAACTAAGACGCGTTTCACGTTGGATGGGCGTTTCAGATGCCCTTAAAGTAGATGCAACACTACGCAGGCGCTGAAGACATGCTTCTCGTTGATCTTCACTTTCAGATGCAATTGACGTAGATGCATTACTACGCAGCCGCCGAAGTCTTGATTCTCGTTGTTCCTGAGTTTCTGATACTCTTAAAGAAGATTCATTGCTACGTAGACGCCGAAGTCTTGATTCTCGTTGTTCCTGAGTTTCTGATACTCTTAAAGAAGATTCATTTTAATCACTAAAATTCTGATAAAAAATTATATCACAGTTTTCTTCTATGTTTCACAAAATACACATAAAAATAATGTCGCTTTAATATGAATAAAAATTAAGTTATCTTGAGCACATCCAATTCATGTGCGATCTATTATCAAATTGAACGGTTATATAATTTTTAATATGTATTTACCCGTTAATTTTTCTAAAACTATCATAAAACGTTTAAGGAACAGGTAGCTATATATACATATTTTGACCCTTTGTGGCCGTGCATTTTTTAAACGATGGGATCGTTTATTATATAACAGGTGACGGGAAGTTTTACAACAATTAGTGGGCAAGCAGGAACGAAAAAAATTTATTTATTTTAACATGCGTTGGGGATTCGAAAATTTTGTTCTAATAAACTTTAACCCCCGACAGTATGGCAACCGTGGAACACACGGACCCAAAATCATATTTTTTTTTAGTTTTTACATATACTATATAGAATTGAATCATAGATCAGTGTCAGTACTTGCTACTAAGTTCGCACCTCCTTTCAATATGATTTTTACAGTTCATTCATTTATTTTACTTTTTTCTTTCGCATACGTACTCATACATACACATTTTTGGTTTTTTTATTTTGTGTATAAATATATAAATTGTTGGGTGTTCCAACTGCGAGAGCAAGCAACATACAATTGCCCATGAGAAAAACATGGATTTTCTAAATTTACTCCAGCGATTGACAATGATTGTCCTTGTGCTTTGTTGATGGTAATTGCAAAGGCAAGACCCAAAGGGAACTGAAGCCGCTTGAACTCAAAAGGCAAATCGTTGGAAATCATTGGAATTCGAGAAATAAGCATGTCTTCCCCTTTTGAACTTGCCGCTGATAATCGTTGCCTCGATCAAATTTGGTGAAAGGTTTTTGATAGTGAGTCGGGTTCCATTGCACAATTTTGGTGCACTCAAATTTCGTATGAGCATCACGGGAGATCCAACTTTTAATTTCAAATTATGTGGAGGCATTCCCGGTGGCTCCAATGAATTCAAAAATTCCGTTGGATAGTTTACGGCTTCCTCTTGTTGCATAATAGTGTCAATAGAATTATACATCACTACTTCTCCGGGCAGTTTCGTCTGAATTTGTTCATTCAATTTATTGACGTCATCGTTTTTTGGAGCTAAGATTGCTCGTTCGCACAGCCAAGCTGAGTTGTTGTAGTTGGTGGTTAGGTTTGGATATACTTTTTCCACCACAGCTTGCAGGGTCGGCTGTAGTTGGCAGAAATTTGGCGGAAACGAAATCTCTTTTGTTATGGCATCAGTTGGAATTTTTCCATTTCCGATGTCCAAAAGTTGATTTGAAAACGTTTGAGCTAATCCATCTTGCAGTAAACGTACACGCATGTTCGTTGAGAGCGTGATCTTTCTGACTCGGTTCCATAAATATGATGATTTTAAGCATGCATTTAATTCATTGGCCGGCGTTGATCCAGGAATAACGGGCAATGTTTGGCGAAAATAACCTGCCAGAAGTATCAGAGCACCTCCCGTCGGTTGGCTATTTTCTCGGAAATCTCACAAAGTCCGGTCTAACGCTTCAAGCGATTTCTTATGGGCCATGGTGCATTCGTCTCAAATTACAATTTTGCACCTTTTAAGGACTGTGGCCATTCCGGAGTTTTTACTAATGTTGCACGTCGGTGTTTCTGTTTGGTTAACATTCAGCGGAAGCTTGAGTGCTAAATGCGCAGTTCGTCCGCCATCGAGTAGTGTTGATGCGATTCCCGATGATGCAAGTGCAATGCCATTCTGCATTCGAACCGACGCCAATATCAAGTTGATGAGGAATGTTTTGCCTGTGCCTCCAGGAGCATCTAAGAAAAATATTCCCCCTGTTTCATTTGCAACTTGTTCCATGACTTTGTCGTACACAGTTTTTTGATCAGCAACTAAAAGTTTTGTTAGCGTTTCCACAAAGTGTTGCTGTTGATTCACGTCGAATTGCTGTTCTCGTACCAGGTCTCTGCCTTGCACGTCATTTCTGTCTCGTATCGATGCTGGCATACCAAGTTGTGTTTCCATCGTTAGCAAGTGCATCACACAAATGCATATATTCATCGGCGCCAAGCTTCGATTGTTTGTGCCGAATGAAGGCAAGTCGTTCACATTTGTCTAAACATAATCCGAAAAGCGTAAAAGTCCATACACATTTGCATTAAGCTGAAATGGTAGCCATCTTCTCCACGTGGAAAAATTATGGGATACTGAAGTGCATCGTATGATCGATGTTGGTTTGGTTGCACATTGTCATTCTGGCGGTGGAGGATGATGTCGCGACGTTCGAAGTCACTGCCAACCATGACAACTGCAACATCGTCGACCGTTGGTGCATTGAAACGACCTTGGTGTTCGCCGGGTGGTGTTTTATCGGCACGAATGATCACACGAAAATTATCCGATATCATTTGCGCCAACGATGTTTCTCGTTAATCTTCACTTTCAGATTGCTACGTAGCCGCCGAAGTCTTGATTCTCGTTGCCTGATTTGCATCTCCTCAGCTTCTGCTGCTCGTGACATAGATGTATGAGTTCGTAATTGCTCGAGACGCAATTCGCGTTCTTGTAATATTTCATGTCTACTTCTTTCCTGCATTTCATTTGACTTTGCTGTCTTTCATTATAAAAAAAAAAAATAATAAACAAAAAAAATAATAAATAAATTAATAAAAATAGTGTTTATATTTATCTTGTTGGCGGGAACTTTAGCACCCATCAAACAGTTGTTTTTACGTTTGTTTTTTTTACACATTATTATTTACATCTGTTGGGACATATGCAGGTTTCATGGTATTTCGCCATGGTTCACTTTCTTCATGGTCGTCCAAAAATGACATTTGATCGAAATATGTACCACAAATGGGAGGCGTGCACGTCATTTCTCGCTGTAGCAAATGTGACTACTACTTGTTCCGTCAATATTTAGTGGAACACCTTTAGATCTCTTTTTTTAGAAATGTCAAATGAATTTGGTGCGCTTTCCCAAGTACCTGAAGGGTCACACCCAGAAGAGAATGCTGAACCTGTGGAACGAGCTAATGAACTGCTAGTCATAACTGAAAGAAAACACGCTGCTGATTCCGTTCTTGGTAAACCTTTTATTATTGCCATATATGGTTTAGATAGCGATATTCCAAGCTCACGCAAGAAAATTCGTCGCACTGTTTTTTTTTTTTTTTTTGTTTGCCTGTCAATTTGCATTCACATCTTTGAACGAGATAAAAATTGTGCACTGTCACGTAACGACCTTTTAAACCACGAACCAATTCGAGAATTACAAGTCCACCTTGACTTTTTTCTGCTGAAGCACCAACTTGTTTTCCCAAATATGATTGGATTTTCCACACATAGCAGGTTTCAGACCACACTTATAGCCATAATTTTATACCATATCTCTCAGGCTTAGAATGCATGTATTGACGGTTAAAGTAATCAGTGAAAAGTTGGGACCACATATCAAATATTTTACGGATTGGAGCAATTTATCGGTAGAGCTTTACGTCGACTCATAACATCATCAAAGCGAATGACTTGATTTATGTATTTTTTTTTTCAACATTCTCGCTTTGAAATTTGAATCGATTTCGACATTGTGCTTTTGCGTATGCGTTTGGCCATTTCTAAATTATATTCTCTATTGGAGGTGAAAAGAACAAAAAATGTATCTTTGAAATGTGCTCTTGCATATTTTGTTGCACCTGGACGCAAATCGTATTCCTCCAGCTCGATCTGGTTCTGATTTCTACATAATGTCATCTTTTGAAACGAACATTGGATCTCTTTTTTCATTTTCTGATTCTTTTGCTATTGCTTCGACAATGTCAATTTTTAAAATAAACTTGTAAAATTCCGGAGCAGTCCTAGTCGAATGCAAAAAACACGAAGTCTCATCTATTAAATAGACAGACAGACGGACATGGCTATATCGACTCCTTTATCACTCCTGACCATAATGGGGGTAACTTTGGGGGGTCTCTGACCATTATTTCTACCTGTTACATACATTTGCACAAAACCAATAGGCTCTTGTACCTTCGGTACAGGGCCTAGTAAATGTCAAGAAGTTTTATCGAAATCGATTAAAACATAAGTTCAAAAAATTTAAAAAAAGTTGGTTTTGTGTAGTTTTCTACAAAAGGAGGAGATGAAGGTTAATAAAAGGCTAAGTTCGGTAAGGGTAAAAGTGGATAATGCATTCGCCATTTTAGCAGCAAGGTTCCGGCTAATGAATACTACCATCGCTCTATCGTCCGAAAAATATAGCAAATACAGTCGGGCGTAACCGACTGTAAGAGGCCCTGTACCAGTTCAGGTCGCCTAACAAACATATTAAATGTTTCCCGAGCTTATGACCAAACACATGACCACTTCTCACTGCGCGAATATGAATGAAAAGAAAAGGGGGGTTGTTCAAATTCAATTGCTTATAAAATCGCCATTTATTATCCGATTTTGATGAACTTTTTGGATTTTTGCTTAGAGAGACGTTATCTCTATATTAGTACACTCAATTTTTTTTGTGCCGAAGAAATTTTCACCCTAAGGGGTGATTTTATGGGGAAGGGGGGGGAGGGGCAAAATTTCAAAATAAACTTGTGAAATTCCGGAGCAATCCTAGTCGAATGCAAAAAACAAGAAGTCTCTATCTATTGCCGTTTCCGAGATCCTTTCGTTCATACAGACGGACATGGCTATATCGACTCCTCTTTCATTCCTGACCATAAGGTGGTAACTTTGGGGGGTCTCCGACCATTATTTCTACCTGTTACATACATTTGCACAAACCCAATAGGCTCTTGTACCTTCGGTACAGGGCCTAAAAAGAAATCGGTTCCGCTCACAATGGCTGGACTATGTCAACCTCATCGAATAGCTCGTACAGCTCGCGGTTCATACGGGACCTAAACTCGAAGACTTCCAACGTTGGCTCGTCCGACTCAATCACGGTCCATGCCTCTGCGCCATACAGTAGGACCTGGAGTACAGCGTCTTATATGTCTTTATTTTCGTCCGTCGAGAAAGGGCTTTACTTCTCATTTGCTTGCTCAGTCCAAAGAAGCATCTGTTTGCAAGCGTGATTCTTCGTCTGATCTCCAGGCTGACGTTGTTGTTGCTGGTTATCTCGGATCCAAAATAGACGAAGTTTTCTACAACACTGAAGTTGAAACTCTCCATCGTCACTGACCGTCCAAGACGCATTGATGGAGTGCGAGAAGACACCAAGTACTTCGTCTTGTCCTCGCTCACCGCTAGACCCATGACCCACGATTTAGACATCGTGTTTGGGACAGCGCTCGTACAGACGTTCCAAGTGCTAATAGAACTCATCTTTAGCATCGTCGTCTTTTCCGTCAGGGTGTGCGCACAAAGCAGGCTTACATAAAAATTTGGGGTGTGTGTTGTCGCATAGAACCGAAAAGGAAACTAAATGTCATTTCTCATCAATTTAAATTTTTACAGTTTTTTATTGTGTTGGTTGTTGTTTTTACTGCAAAAATGGCTAATTCTCAAGCAAATGCAGTATACAATGCTGCCATTTATTGTTCTGACTATGAGTTCATCTATGTTGCTTTATTGCTAAACAAAAAGAAGAGAAAAAGTCCTCACAATTTATATAAAAGACGACAAAAAGAAGGTGTACACAAAATTTTGATTGACCGGCACCTCATAGACTCTGATATAAAGTTCAAAGAGTATTTTCGATTGATTCGCATCTTTTTGACAAAATCAAAATACTCGCCGATGTTAAAAATGAGATCAAAGGTATACCCCAACAACTTGGAACCCTAATCCAAGCTCTGCAAACCACATATCGTGCATCACGGTGTGATACCTGGCAACCGGAGAAATTTTTCGATCGTTGGCGTTTCAATGGTGTTTCATTATTCCACAACTGGTCGATGGTGGTTCAATCAAAATGTTGTAATTAATGATAAGGATATTAAAAGTAAAGATTTCTGTAGTGACGAATGAAGAGAACCTACGGAGGATGCTAGTGCTTAAATGGAAATCAGCGATTTCTCGAGAATCGTACGTGCTTCATAGCATCAAGGCAATGATGCCATATTCACATCAGGGTTTGCAGGCGTACAATGCTGTGCAATGGCACTGGCAAACATCCTGAGGGCCTGTATTCTTTCACCACAATGGTCTACAAATATCCTTCATCTAAATGTGATAACAGGTGACCAAATGTACAGCAATATAAGGTTCTAAACAGAGAGCAATTTACCAGCTTATCCTATTGAAGCTGATGGTTATCTATTGGAGCGAAAATTCAATCCGATCAACGATGATTTGACCACATTCGACAAAAGGTTTCAGATCACTTTTGATGAAGAACCAACCATATTTGGAATGATAAATTGAACGAAGTAAACTTTGGTCCCACTCTCGTCAAGGTTTAAAAACCGGTCCATTAAGCAAAGTGCAGGCATACTAATAACAGAAGGACAATCATTCGGAGTGAAGTACTATGATAATAAATATTACTTCAGTAACTCTCATTAGTTGTCTAAATGGT
The DNA here is from genome assembly GCA_035044805.1 of Leucophenga maculata. Taxonomy (NCBI): domain Eukaryota; kingdom Metazoa; phylum Arthropoda; class Insecta; order Diptera; family Drosophilidae; genus Leucophenga; species Leucophenga maculata. Next base: position 35,941 of record JAWNNP010003095.1, read on the forward strand.
TGTTTTGTAGGCATATTGGCGTTTGATAGCTTTGTGTTAAATATATCAAACCAGTCGTCCACTAATTTAATGAATTTCGCTGTCTTTACAGCGTTCTTGACATCCAATCCCAAACTACAGCAGCGTATTATTGCATTAGGAGTTGTGTTCGATAGAAGTTGAGTGGCCAATTTGACTCGCTGTCTTGCGGTACTTTGTACATGGAGATGCTCATCAGTGATTTTCCATAGTATTGACAAGTCTGAGGACACGCAATGGGCCTTTGCTTCTTTTATTGAATCCGCTGTTAGCAATTTATTTTCAATCCAGAATCGAGGTAGTGATTCCTCAATAATTTTATTACGTATGGAAAATCTAAGAAGACCCTTTAAGTCTGCATTTGAAGGATGCTCAAACCTAGTTTTTAACAAAAACAAAAAAAAAATCAATAAATTCACCCAAACCTCTTTTGGCATTTTTTCCAACGGAAATTTCCAGCTGATTCCGTCCATATCTGACACCATCGCTACGACGTGGTACCCAGCCGTGTACAGCAAATTAGACACTTAATATTTGCGTCCGTCATTGGCATATCGTAATCAAAGAAGCCGGCTCTTTCCAAGACTTTCGCGACTTGAACATAATTTTTCGGTGGCCTCATCTCATCGAACATAAGTATGCACATTTTGTCTTCGACTTCCATATCAATTTAATTTTTCTTCAGATCTTTTATGAAATCTTATGGTACAGGTTGACCATTCACTGACTTAAAATATTTATTTAAGTTCTTTTCATGGGGAAGTGGAAATCGTATACTGGATACTGCTTCCGGGGGTGCTCCGGCAAGTATAAAACTACCGTCACGCCGTCATTTGGCTGACTGCTGAGAAATTCGGCTTTAGCCAGTTAGTATGTCCTGCCTTGCTACGTTTTAAACGTCTTCCTCCAAATGAAGGCTGGTGATTCCTTACATTTCATCTGATTAAACTTTTCCACGTTTTCTCTTTTGAGTAGCGTGCTCCACGGCAGTCCGTCTCGCCAGTCGGAAAGCAAAAAAGGACCGGTTACGATACGACTTTGCGCACTCCAACCGGTTAGGTCAGATTTCGTACAGCCGATGATTGACAACATTATGATCGGTCCTGTCTGTCGATAATGAAATATCGATATTGGCAACATTTTCTAAGGGTGTTTGGGCGATTAGCGTGAAGATAACAACCCCTAGTTAACAACCCGCTAAAAGTGGGAATGAAACAGTTATCGATAACAGGGCATTTTATATTCTGCATATTAATACAAAATGATGAATTAAAACAGAAAATAAAATGTAAAATGCAAACGCAAATAGAAAGACAATTGTCTACTCTTAATTTCCGAACTAATTCTCAAGAAAAAAAATTGTAAGAAATGGCTAAAAATCCAAACTTAAAATGGTACCGCCTTTTCTGAATTTTTTTATGCTCAAATATCTTTTTAACAGTACCTCGTGCGTATGAAACATGGGGGTGAAATGGATAGCCGAAACTGAGACCTATCCAATGGTACCCATGTCATATGAAAGTCGTCGTACGCCTTAGTACAAAATTTTTCAATAACTACAAAATTCTATTCTTCTATTATTTAATAAGCCAAGTTCGTCAAATCGCTGAGAGGGCAACGTTTAGCTACAATAGATATTCCCTTACTGCTCTTTTCGGGAAGCTATTTTGAAGCAATCACAAACCGCAATTTGTAAGATTTAGTCGGTTGATTAAACTGGAGTACTTAAGATCCAGTAAGATCCAAATTATGCTTTACAAATTTTTTAAGCTTTAAGAGTGGGTGAATACAGCTGAAGGAAGGCCTAAAACCGAATTGGATTGGTGGAATAATATAATACAAATCGAGATGTAAATCAAGCCTTTGCTTTAAAATTTTTTCATAAATCTTAGAAAAACAGCTTAACAGGCTTATTGGGCAATAGTTCAGGTAAATCCGGTGGTTTTCCCGGTTTAGGGATGGCAATTATTTTATCATTTTTCCATTTTTGTGGAAAATATCCGATTTGCAGACAATTTTGAAATATAGCACATAGATAACAAATTGCACTAAATGATAAGTTTTTTAGACAAAGATTTGGAGTACAATCAGGGCCTGCAGATTTCTTTGACTTCAGTGAATGTAATATACACACAATTTCATCACATGATACAGTTGGAACATCAATCGAATCTTGATCATTCAGATCCGATAAAGATGAATTAACCATGGAGATGGTTTCACTGTCTGAAAGAGAGTCTGTTAGTTTGTGCTTATCTTGAAATATGTCACCCAGTAATTCGGCTTTATCCTGTCGAGTTGAAGCTTGGTATGAACAGGCTTCGATTCTTGTTAAGTTTTGTTATTTTCCAAAAACTTTTAGAATGCCTCTCTAGAGTTTCAAGCCTTTTGGTCCAGGAGATATTATTGTGGATAAAAATTTGTTTTTTAATTGTGCGATTAAGATGGTTGAGTTGAGCTTTATATATAGGCTGTCTTGAACGTATCCACTGCCGATTAATTACGTTACGCCTTTTAATAAGCTCTAAGGTGCTATTAGGCAATTTATTGGAGAATTGCTTGCAAGTTTTTCTAGGTACTGAGGACTCAAGTGCCTCGGATACCTTAAAAGTTAGCATGTCAACCATGTCGTCAACTAACTGTGTCGTTGGAAGCGCTATAAGGTCGGATGGTAATACATTAAGCTCGAGGTTCAAAATTTGCTTAAATAGTTTCCAGTTTGCCTTAGAGTATTGGGGAAATGTGTTTACAACAGATGTTGGTGAAGATGTCACCCTCACCATTACAGGAAGGTGATCAGATGAAAGGTCGTTAATAGTTAAAGGTTCTGTTAATAAGTCAGGTGAGTTTGAGACAAGGAGGTCTAATGTTGAAGGTTTTGCTTTATAACTTGCTGGTATATAAGTAGGGTCTTTTGGATATAAAATGGAAAATTTGTTTAAGCGGGAAAGTTTATACAAAATGTTTCCCCA